>VSMD01026647.1:0-122306 GCA_008750895.1 Mirza zaza | reverse complement strand
CTTTTCTCTTTTTTTTTTTTGAGACAGAGTCTCACTCTGTTGCCCAGGCTAGAGTGAGTGCCGTGGCGTCAGCCTAGCTCACAGCAACCTCAAACTCCTGGGCTCAAGCAATCCTGCTGCCTCAGCCTCCGGAGTAGCTGGGACTACAGGCATGTGCCACCATGCCCGGCTAATTTTTTCTATATATTTTAGTTGGCCAATTAATTTCTTTCTATTTATAGTAGAGACGGGGTCTCGCTCTTGCTCAGGCTGGTTTTGAACTCCTGACCTTGAGCAATCTGCCTGCCTCGGCCTCCCAGAGTGCTAGGATTACAGGCGTGAGCCACCACGCCCGGCCGATAGTGATTTCTAATAGGGACCTGGGGCCCAAATGGGATGGGCTGCCTTGGAACATGTCGCCAGTAAAGCTCCCGCCGGAACCCTCTCACATCCACAGCCATCCTGGCCGGCCCCGCCAGGAAAGCCAGTGTACATGGCAGCCCATTCCACTTGGGAGGACAGAATTCCAACAACTAGGAAAACTTAGCGTCATTTAGAGCCAACCTCTTCCACTTGCTGGCTCTGGGCTTCCCGTGGCTGCTCTAGTTTTGCTTCCATCTCCATTTTCCCTCCAAGTCTTCTCTTCCAAACTAAACAACATGAACTCCTTCTGCACTCGCTGTCTGCTGTTTTCATATTTTTCCGATGGTGAATATCTTTCTGTTCTTTCTTTTGGGACCTGCTTGTGAAGGGACTTGCTGGCCAGATCCCGGGGCCCGGGCTGGGCTGCCAGCTGCCGGCGTCATGTAAAGATGAGGGATGGCAGGACTTCTGCGAGGCAGAGGAGGGAGGAGAGGCAGCAGCGATCAATCCTTGGTTATATATAACTGTCCCCCGAGGCAGAGCCAGCCCCTCCTCCACTGCCGGCGCTGCAGCTCGGCCCTGGCAGGGCCCAGAAGCTTTGTTCACTGTCCCCGAGGTCCCCCAGCAGAGAGAGGGAGAGCAGAGCTGGACGCTTAATCCCTCTGACCAAAGTTCTTGACCTTGCTACCGCTATCCTGTTCTTTGAATTTACCCCACCCCTCTCTCTCCTTATTTATTATTGTTATTATTACTATTATTATTTTTACTCCTCTCTCTTTAGCCTGGAGAGGGGCAATGTGGGAGAACTTAGGCTGAACAGGACTGACTTCCAATCCACTCATTGGCTGTGTGACTTTGGGGAAGCCACTTAACCTCTCTGAGCTGATTTTCCCACCTGTTAAATGAGCTTAATGTCCTAGCACTCTGGGAGGTCGAGGAGGGCGGATTGCTCGAGGTCAGGAGTTTAAAACCAGCCTGAGCAAGAGTGAGACCCCGTCTCTACTATAAATAGAAAGAAATTAATTGGACAACTAATATATATAGAAAAAATTAGCCGGGCATGGTGCCGCATACCTGTAGTCCCAGCTACTCGGGAGGCTGAGGCAGCAGGATTGCTTGAGCCCAGGAGTTTGAGGTTGCTGTGAGCTAGGCTGACGCCACGGCACTCACTCTAGCCTGGACAACAAAATGAGACTCTGTCTCAAAAAAAAAAAAAAAAAAAAAAATGAGCTTAATGATTTCTTTTTCATGGGAGTATTGTAAGAATTCAATGACATTATACATATGTATATGCGTGTATGTGTACACAGCTGTTTCTCATTATTCGAGATAGTTCTATAAAGTCACCTTGAATACTGAATTATCCAAATACTAAATCTTTTCCCCTAGGGAGAATATAAGGCTAGATTCTTTGAGCCTCTGGTCACATTTTCATCAAATAATCAATACATAACCTTGTTTTATGTATGCTTCTGTTTACACACAGACAACGTTATTTAATGTGTATTGTTGATTTATGAACATTGAACTTGCCGGCATCACCGTAACTCACACCTGGATGAAGATTTTCTATTACACACATTTTCCCTGTAAGGCACATCAGACTTCTTGCACTTAGGAACCCTAGACAGCACATCAACACAGCGCATGGGGGCCATCGAAACAGTGAAATCACCAACAGAAAGTGCAAAAATGTGAAACACGTGGCACTAAACAGACGATGCAAAAGACTCTCGCTTATAGTCTGAGAGCTGAGACATGAAGGCAGAGTGTGGCCTTGTTCAAACTCAGCTGGGAACGTGCAGTGTGGGGAACTAAGATGTTTTTGCCTCTCTGCACATATGCACGTCCACGACTGATTGCAAATGTACCACACGTTATTGATTTGGGGATTACAAATAAATTTTAGCTAGTCAGCAAATTCACAAATATAGAAGACGGAAGGAAAGCAAATGTATGTGTATGTATTTCCTGACAGAAGGGAAATTTTCAGTTCTTATACACATATGTGGTATGACCTCAGGGCCTGACATCTAACAACTGATAGCTGCTCCTCAATTTTCCATTCTCCCTTCCCACTGTTTTTGTTTTTTTCTTTTTTTTCCTTTTTTTTTTTTTTGAAACAGAGTCTCACTCTGTCACCCTGGCTAGAGTGCCCTGGCATCAGCCTAGCTCACAGTAACCTCAAACTCCTGGGCTCAAGCAATCCTGCTGCCTCAGCCCCCCTGAGTAGCTGGGACTGTAGGCACACACCACTCTAGGCGTATTTTTTCTATTTTTAGTAGAGACGGCGTCTTGCTCTTGCTCAGGCTGGTTTCGAACTCCCGACCTCAAGCAATCCTTCCCCCTCAGCCTCCCAGAATGCTAGGATTACAGGCGTGAGCCACTGCACCGGCCTCCCCACCATTTTCTGTCACACTCTATTTGATTTCTCCAGTGGCTTCTAGCCCAACTGCCCTAGACTACACTAGTTGCTCCTGGAACAGTTTTGAGTTTATGTTTCTTTGCGTTATAATCTACTGGACAACTGTCTCCCACCAATAGTCTGGTGGAGGGTCAATTTATTCATTCAACAACAATTCCTTGAGTATCTACATGTGTCTTCTGACCATGTTCCTCCATGTTATGCCCAGCGGATAAGGAGCTGTTGCTTCGCTAAGGCAAATGCTCTTCCCCTGTCCCATGGGGTGGCCTTGGGCAAGTTACTTAGCCTCCGCGTGCCTCAGTTTCCTCATTGACAAAGTGAGGATGAGCTCAGAAGGTTGTTGTAGGGACTATATGAATAATAATTCATGAAAGTCTTTTAACACAGTGCCCGGCACATAACACCCATTCAATAAAAGTTTGTTATTCACTATTTAAGTGCCAAGGATTTGATGCTTTCTGGTATTATTGGTCAACATCCTGGCCTCCAAGGGGCCACATGGAATTACATGTGAAATTTGAA
The DNA here is from genome assembly GCA_008750895.1 of Mirza zaza. Lineage (NCBI taxonomy): Eukaryota > Metazoa > Chordata > Mammalia > Primates > Cheirogaleidae > Mirza > Mirza zaza. Next base: position 119,017 of record VSMD01026647.1, on the reverse strand, counting down.
TCTGCATCTTCCGCTTTAGATGTCTAAGTGGGAAGGTCCCAAGAAAGCACGGAGGCATCAAATACTGGTTTGACTGGGCAATAGGCTGACGGGACCACCATGAGCCCCAGGGAGCCACCCGCCCTGCCAAATGGTGCGAGTTAACTGCAGATGGGCACAGTTACTTTTGGATGGTGGGGATGTCATTCTGAGGCTTATCCAGCATATCATTCCCTTTTCTTTGATGCACTTGTCAACAAACTTACTTGGAGATTCTAATGCTTTCATTTAGCAAGTATTTATTGAGTCCCTACTATGTGCCAGGGATATGCTGACCGTAGCAAATAGTGCAGTGGACCAGACAGACCAAGTCCAGCCTGCAGTCATCTCCAGTCCCACGGGGAGGAGGAATGTTCAGCAAATGATATGGCATTGATTAATCACGGAAGGGAGAAGGGACACAGATGTTCCAGAAGTCTCTCTCTACTTCCTCATTTCCAGAAATAGTGTAGGGAATTGGCACACAGGCTCTGGAGCCAGAAATCGTGGGTTCACATCTTGGCTCTGCCCCTCACTTATTACATGACTGCAGGTGGGACCTTTAACATGGAAAGATTTATTGGACTTTTGTGTGTCTCCTGTGACAATGCTAGTGAGGACAATTGAAATTCTGCATTATGTCTATGGTCATACCACCCTGAATGCACCCGGTCTTGTCTGATTTTGGGAGCTAAGCAGGGTCGGGCCTGGTTAGTACCTGGCTGAGAGATACTGCATTATGTTTCAAAGATAATTGCTTGGAGTCACTGTTTTATATGAAAAGTAAAGGAACTTCTGAAAATACATGCACCAAGGTGTGATTCTACTTCTGTAGGGTCTATGTAGTCTTTTATCCAGGTTAACTGGAACCAAACCAGGGAAGTACCTTTTAGTGGCTTTATCATCACAAGCCTGGGAAGGTCAACCTTCTAGAGCAAATATGTCTTACACCCCTAACCAAACACGCAGGTTTGGGCTTTTTGGTTTGTGTTTTTATTTATAACACACACATATTAATATATGTAGTTTCCTATAATGAATATTCATAGCTTCAAGTTTGTAAGTCACAGTCTTCACATCTATCAAAACAAATTTTCAATATCATGAGAAAGAAGTTTTCCCCTCTTGGCAAATAGGTTTGACAACCTAGATTTAATGTAAATATGAAATGGCAACTGGAACGCATGAACTTGCCCATCTTTCCGACAAAAGCAAAGTGTTAACTGAGTGCTTTGCATTCTCAAAATCAAAGAGTGTTGTGCTCTCTTGAGTGTCCTGCTATAGTGACATGTGCCTTCTAAGCATAATTTAAAGATACACACGGCTTGCCATTTGTATTTTTATTTATTTTATTTATATTTTTGTAGGAAAATGTTGTTTATTTGAGCATCTGGGGTGCAGATGGGTGAAGGCCAAAAAGAGCATCCATCTCCATTTTTTTTCTTTATCCCCAAAATTCATATGTTGAAACACCTCCATTTTTAAACTATAATTCTATAGTGCAAAGCATAAACTTTCTTTTTTTTTTTTTTGAGATAGACTTTGTTGCCCTGACGACAGCCTAGTTCACTGCAACCTTAAACTCCTGGGCTCAAGCAATCCTGCTACCTCAGCCTCCTGAGTAGCTGGGACTACAGGCATATGCCACCATGCCCGGCTAATTTTTCTATATATATTAGTTGGCCAATTAATTTCTTTCCATTTATAGTAGAGATGGGGGTCGTACTCTTGCTCAGGCTGGTTTCAAACTCCTGACCTTGAGTGATCCTCCCGCCTTGGCCTCCCAGAGTGCTAGGATTACAGGCGTGAGCTACCGCGCCCTGCCAGCATAAACTTTCTTTATCAGTTTAGGTAAATGATTATTTCAAGGCAGTCTGTATGATAGGCATTTAATAAATATGTTTGAGTGAGTCAATGACTGATTGAATGAAGAATGAATAAATACGAAAGTCTAGGGGTAGATTAGACTAAAACTTGCAGAAGGGAACTTGAAATAATTGAGCAAAAAGGAGAAAGAAGGACTTTTGAGTTTAAGGGTGCCTGGTCCTCTGAATACTCCTCTAATCCAGCATCTTGGATTCTCAGGGTAGGGATCTTCTCTGTACAAAGCATTTGAAGAGCACCTACCATCATTCTCATGACTGCATCAGGCAAACATACACTTTTGAGACCCTCAAATTCATCTCAGAGCAAGATGCAGGGGTCAACCGAGCATCCCGGGTTGGCTACTAGCCCTGTATCTTCCAGATGTCATTCATCAGAGCTGTTATCACCCTCTGAACAGAGGGTAAAGAAGCCATCAGCATCACACATGGCACCCCTGGGCCAGCAGCTGGCATAGTTGCCAGCCAGCGTGACTCAGGAATAGCTACATTCCCAGGTATAACAAATGCCAATAGGATGAGGCATGGGTTTCAGCAAGAGCCAAAGAAGAGGCCATGCAGAAGGGGTTACACGAAGGGCTTAGAGCCAGAGCAACAGAACTCAGTGGTCAGTAAATGCCCTCCACCCTTCATCTGAGAAAGTGTAAGGCTTGAGGGTTTGTAGACTCTTCTGAAGATCCCCTAACCCCGAGAAGGGGGTTGTAGATCTGATGATGACAATAATATTTTATATCTGTACAGTTATTTGTAGTTATATTGCCTTGGGCAAGTTGCTCAGTTTCTCCATGCCTCAGTTTTGTCATCTGCAAAATATGGAAAACAATTAATGTAACCCACTCCATACAGTTGTTGCAAAGATTAAATGAATGTGCACAAAGCACTTAGAACAAGGTATGGGCCACAAAAAGTAAGTATTAGCTGCTATTAATATTATTATTTCTGTTTTGAAGCTCAGAAAACAGCCTTGTGGTCATCTGTCATTCCATAGCCATCTTGTTAATTAGGCAGAGTGGGAAGAACGCATGATCTTTTCCTTACAATATTGAGGAAACTGGCTGCATTGGTGCCACCTGTATCTCCTGTTTCTCTCCTCCCTGTCTCTCAAGGGTTTGTCTAGAGCCATAATAATGTCTGCAAAATTCCCTTGGCTTTCTCCCTGTTGCCGACTTCTGGGAGACAGTGATCTCATGAAGATGAGAAAAGGACCCCAATGTCCCCAAAGAAATCTGCACGTTGTCTACCGAAGAATCAAGCAAAGAAACTGAGATGCAATTGCTTCAAGGCCAGACGGTGGTAGTAGTTTTCTGATCTGAGATTATCAAAAAGCGTAAACCCTTGGGCTACTCCAGCAACTAAAACAGGGAGCAGGTTCTGGGCAGTTTCCACAATTGGCAGTGTTCCTAAGGAACCAGTGTGACACCATGACCTTGAACGACATGACCTTGCCCTTACTCCACCAAATTAATGGGTGGTGATTCTTTTCTGTGAATTTCCTAAGCAAGCATCAGCCCCCACCATTCAGATGGCCAAACTGGGCCCCCGTGGAATGAAAGCTGGACAACTCTGCTTCCCAATCAGTTCAGGGATACCAAATCCAAATGCAAAATACCAAGCTCAAATTTGATTCAAAACATATCCAATAAATATTGCACGGGATATAGTTACACTAAAAAACTATTCATTGCTTAACTGAAATTTAAATTTAACTGGGAGTTCTGGTACTTTACCTGGAAACCCTACCTCTGCTATACTTCCATTAAGCCAGCTGTTTTAGGCTGTAGAATAGGAAGAGAGATGCTAGACTGTGCTAGTTCAGTGTGTGAGCTCTGAGGTTAACTCTAGATCTACCATTTTCTGGCTGTGTGATGTTAGGTGAGTTATGTACCCTCTCTGGGTCTCATATGTAAAATGGAAAGAATAACTCTACTCTCCATACAGGGCTTTGTGGTGGATTAAATGAGATAATGCCTGTAAAACACATAGTGGGCACTTGCCAAGGGATACTACTTTTCATAGCACTGGATAAGCTAGGAATATCACGTAACTGATGCTTGAGGGTTCAGTTTCACTTCCAATCATCCCTTAGTCTTCTGTTGCCATCTGCTAGCAATCCCTGACCCCTTGCAACACACAGGGACAGATGGCAGTGACCTCAGCAGAACTATGTTCAATAACATTCTAAATGCTGAGCCCCCTCCACAGTCCTGGAGTAGCACAAAGAGCTCAGGGCTGGTAGATTCTAGTTGCTTTTCATCTCCCATCTCAATAGCCATCTTACCTTCTTCGCTAGTGAAAAACAATATTCTAGCTGGTCACGTGACACCCCTCTCCCGCCCTCAGCTAAATGACTTCATTTCCCAGCCTTCCTTAAAGTAGTTCTGGCCCAGTGACCAAGTTCAAACCAATAAGAAGTAAGCTGAAGTACTGTGTGGAACTGCTGGGAAGTGCTCCTCTCTTCCCCTTCCTTCTTACTGGCTAGGACGGTGACATGATGGCTGGAGTGCAAACAGCTGTCTCAGACCATGAGGTTCCTAGAAGCCAGAGCCACAGGGGAGCCTGGGTTGCTGGAATTGTAAAGCAGTTAAAACAAATCCTCTACTGACCACCAAGTCTGAGAGAAAAAAATAAGCTTTTATCTTGTTCAAGCCGCTGTTCTATGTCCCCTCTTTGCACCTCGATTTTCACATCAGCAAAATGGTGGGGAAGTAAATTGGTAAAAATGAAGCAACTTTCTCATTCTAAAATTCTCTAATTCCAATCAGTCTGGCATGTAAGCCTTCCATAGCACGTATTCAGAGGGTCATTCTCCTAAGGGAGATGGCAGGTGGGGTGTGGTTGTCATGGAGACGCCCCAGAGGTGCTGCCTGGTACCAATTTGCTGCGGAGAAGATGCTCAATGCCTGTTTGCTGAACAAACAACTGAAAGAACCCGTGCCCGGGAGGGAGCGCTCACACTGGTCAGAAATCCACTAGTGGGCTTTCTAGCCAGTCCGAAGGATGGCAGCCTTGGTCCTGGCCAGAGGAAGCCATTGGTCTTGCCCGGCCTCAGGAACCGTGGAATGAGCAAGGTAAGTGTTGGAAGTGAGTGGTTGGGGGTGGGGGGAGGCAGTTCTGATGCAAGAAAACCAGAGACGGCTCACAGGAGACCCCGGGCAGAGATGCCCAGCTGAGGGCATTCTGAGGCACCTGGCACCATGGATCCCGCAAACACAGCCCGGCCAGGGCCCCTGCTCCCGGCAGCAGGCGAGGCTTCCCTGGCAGGGGGAGGTGGAGTTTCACGGAGGGCTGGAGTTTCAGCTCAAGGGAAGGTTTCATTGCCCAGGCAGGCCTAGGCCCAGGTGCTACCTCTGCCAATGGACGTCTTCTCTGTTTGGAAGCTCCAGCCATATTGTTTTAAGAACAATGTTTATTCAAGACTTGGCAAACTCTTTCCAGAGAGGCACACGCTGCTCGTTGGCTTCCCTTTCTGCACAGGAGTTGCGTGGAGCCATCGGAAACAGAATGTGGGGTCAGGTCTGCCACAGCGACACAGGAATGTGTCTGTGTGCTTCTCTCTTTCTCTTTTCTTTTTTTTAAAAAAAAAACTTATTTCATTTCTTTTCTAGGGCAGAGGCTGTTTCCCCGCTGCCTCCCCACCCTCAGCCCTCATCACCCGCCGCACTATTTATGTCCTTGTCCAGGATCCCAGCAGGAAGGGGGACAGGGCTGCCAGCAGATGCCCCTGGGATTCCCATTGATCCTCCCCGTCTGCAACCCTGAGCCGCGTGCTCCTCTTAGAGCCCTGGGCATGCCGCCAGCCGCCGGCAGGGCTGCTGCCTCTGAGGTCCCCACGACACACAGGGCCCCAGAACCTTGGGATCCCAAATGTTCTCTCTCTCCACAAATGAAGAACTCAAAGAGATTTTTTTCAGACTCTGAGGCCGTCGCTGCACAGAGAGAATCATCAGCAAGGAAAGCAGTAGAAGGTGTGGCTGTGCTCTGCAGCCCAGGAGGGGACAGAGTCAGCCGGTGGTAGTGCCTCGGAGTCTGACACCTGTTTACCCACTGAAGAAATGGAGGCCCAGAGAGACCATCTCAAGGTCAAAGAACGTTCCAGATGATTCAGCGGTAAAAAGGAGCGAGCCATTGACACACGCAACTGCGTGGGTGAATCTCAGAAGAGCCAAGCTGAGTGACAGACGCCAGACCAAAAGGGCACGTGCTCTATGGTCCCATTTATAAAAGTTCTAGAAGATGCAAATTAATCCATGGTGACAGAAGGCAGGTCAGTGCTTGCCCAGGAAGGCAGGTCAGTCCTTGCCCAGGAAGGGGAAGAGGGAAGAAGTGAGAGGGGAACGAGGATGGGGGCTTTGTTCATGATCTTGACTGCGGAGACGATTTCACGGGGATAGAAATGTGCAGTGTATAGTATGTCAAATATACCTCAATAAAGCTGTTAAAAACAAAACTCTGCCACGATCAACTCCAGCCCCTTGCCCCCCTCAAGCAGCATTCAGGTAACGGCCCTGACTCCAGTCTCCTGGTACTTAACTAGCTTCTGATCAGGAGGGCTTTCCTCTCCTGAGCCACTGTCTATTAGTGTGCTGTGAAGAATAACAAAATGCTACAAATTCAGCAGCTTAAAAACACCCAAGTATTATCTCCTGATTTTGGAGGGTCCAGAGCCTTTGCCGAATTCACCCATGCCCTCTGCTCAGAGTCTCCCAAGGCTGCAACTGAGGTGTCAGCCAGGGTTGGGGTCTTATCTGAGGCTCCACGTGTCAGAATTCACTTCCCTGCAGCTGCAGGACATAGAGCAGTTTGCTTCTTCAAGACCAGCAGGAGACAGAGTCTCTTCAAGACTGTCCTTTCAAGGGCTCGCCCAGCCAGGATAACTGCTCCTTGATCAACCCAAACTCACCTTTGGTTTTACAATGTAACCTAATTGCACCAGTGAAATTCAATGATATTCTCGGTCCATCCACACTCAAGGGGAGGGGATTATGCAGGGTCTACACAGCAGGGGTCCGGAATCTTGAGGGCTTGTCTTAGAATTCTGCCTACCTGCTAGTCTAGCCACATCTATCCAACAATCTGCAAGTAAACAAGTAAATAAGACCTTACAGATGCCACGTTAGGGAGAATGGCAAAGCAGCCCAAGTCATTCCAGTGGCACCCTCACCTCCCCGATACTCATCTGCACTTTCCTGTTGGTTCCGAGTTATAACAAGGTACAGTGGCCTCCCCCATCTGCCATTTCACTTTCCAAGATTTCAGTTATTCACAGTCAACCTCTGTCTGAAAATATTAAGATAGTTTGAGAGAGAGAGATCACATAAATGTAAATGTTATTACAGTAATTGTTATAATTGTTTTATTTTATTATTGTTGTTAATCTCCTACTATGCCTAATTTATAGATTAAACTTTACCATAGACATGTATGCATAGGAAAAAAACATAGTTTACATTGGGTTCAGCACTGTCCGTGGTTTCAGGCATCCACTGAGGGTCTTGACATGTATTCCCGGGAATAAGGGGGGACCACTGTATTGCATTAAAGATCACCCCCATCTATTGAGGAATCCCTGGAGCTTCCACCTAGACAGCAGGACCCATGGAACAGCTCAAAGCTGGAACAGCCCTGGGGAACACAGTCACATTTCTGGAGACCAATGAATACAAATGCCCAATTTTGAGGAGCCAGAAGGGTGGCCAGAGTTTGCAAATAAGGAGCTTCAAGTTTGCAGCCCAGGAGTTGAGAGCAAGGAGCTCGGTTTGGGGGTGAACAGTGGCGAGTCACCGGTGGGCAGGGCAGTGTCATGACTGAAAGCTTGACACTTGTCCTAGAGGCCACATCAGAAGAACAAGGACAAGTGATTGGGGAAAAGGAAAGAGAGATTTATTAATTTGCCAGCAAATGAGGAGGACGGAGACTCCTGTCTGAAATGCCACCGTCTTAAGAATATACAGAAATACAGAGCTTTTAAAAGGAGGGTTCTCAGCTTCGGGCAATTGCTGTTCAACTACAGTTGACGATTCTGATCATCCCATCTCTGTCCCCTCTCGGCCATCCCATCTCCACCTAAGATAATCCCATGACCTCCGCCAAGGGCCTTCGTTGACTGAGCCATCTCCTGTAGCAAAAGAACAAAAGACGCTCCCCTGCCCCGGGCCTGAGGCAGGTAGGCAGAATTCTAACATGGGACCTCAAGATTCCAGCCCCCTGCTGTGTAGACCCTGCATAATTCCCTCCCCTTGAGTGTGGATGGACCAAGAATATGATGGAATTTCACTGATGAGATTAGGTTACATTGTAAAACCAAAGGTGAGTTTCGGTTGATCAAGGAGAAGTTATCCTGGCTGGGCAAGCCCTTGAAATGACAGTCTTGTAGGGACTCTGTCTCCTGCTGGTCTTGAGGAAGCAAACTGCCCTACGTCCTGCAGCTGCAGGGAAGTGAATTCTGCCACCTCTAGCCTCAGCTGAGACCCCAACCCTGGCTGACACCTCAGTTGCAGCCTTGGGAGACTCTGAGCAGAGGGCATGGGTGAATTCGGCAAAGGCTCTGGACCCTCCAAAATCAGGAGATAATACTTGAGTGTTTTTAAGCTGCTAAATTTGTAGTATTTTGCCCTTTTTCCGAGAGAAATCTGAGAGAAAATTCACAGAAGGTAAAATCCACTATTTCAAAATGAACAACCGAGTGGCATTTAGTATACACACCATGTGGTGCAACTATCACCTCTGTCTGGTTTCAAAACATGTTCATCACCCCCAAAGGAGACCCCACACCCATTTCCAGACAGCTCTTTTTTGCTGGGAAGGGGTTGGTGCCGGCTAAAAATCGGTCCCATTTAAGAGCCAGGACCTGGGGGCTCAGGGATGACGTCTACCCTGCAGATAGATAAGGTGGGGTCCATATTCTGCCTTCAAAGTGGATGCCATGCAGCGTTTGGGAATGGCAGTTTCAATTGTTTTTTTTTTTTTTTAGTAGCTGATTTAAAAAAAAAAAAAAGAAATCCACTGGCCAAGGCCTGTGGACCTGTGTAAACCCCTCCGAAATCCACTGGCCTTGGATTGTGCTTGACCATACTTATCCCGACTCCCAACTCCGACGTGCAGGTCATGAGGAAAGAAGGGAGGTGGAGGGAGTCGGCAGCAGCTGGAATCGCACCCAGTTTCGTTCTTGGCTCCGCTTCTCCCACGGTCTCTCACCCCAACGTGGTCTGAAGAAACGTCCCTGTCACTCATGAGGATTCAGGAGAGCTGAGACTGTTCCCAGCGAAGGCAGAGATTTCCTTCTGAAAGCTTCGACCTGAGCACCACTAGGCCTGCCTTTTTCTGGTTAATCTAAGAAAATCCTCCACTGACACAAGAGAAAGATCCCTGGACCATATGGGGCACTCGGAAGGTGCTGGTGGGGATGTCAGGGTCGGGGTTGCAAAGCGTGAGCTGGTCACAGTGGGGGTGGGGCGACCAGGTGAGGACAGTGCAGACGCTGAGCAAGAGCGCCCAGCAGCCTCTGCCTGCAGCAAGCTGCCGTGTCCCTTAGCACCCCCCTCGCTCACCTTAGCTCTGCCTGCCCTGGACGGGGAAGAACTTCACAGTGAACATGACACTCAGGGAATTCCCAGACTGTCTAATTGATGAGTAGCCCTGATTACAGGGCTCAGATAACTTCTTCCTCCTCCAAAGACCCTCCCTTTTTTCCCAGGCCGCTTGCTGGAGAGGCTTCAGAAAGCCTAAATGTTCTCCATAAATGTTAGGATCCATTCTGCCTTATAAAAGGTTACCCCCGTGTCACCATGCCCTTGCTCAAGAACTTTCAGTGGCTCCCTACTGCATAACATAAGTGAACCCTGGGTAAAGGGGGAAGTGGGAGTGACCGCTGATGGGTAGGGGTTTCTTCTTGTGCTAATGAGATGTTCTGGAATCGGATAGTGGTGATGGTTCCACAACCCCATGAATATACTGAAAACCTTTGATTGTATCCTTTTAAAGGAAGAACTTTATGGTATGTGAATTATATCTCCAGATTTTAATTGGTGTGGGGAAGCCATGACCAGAGAGGGCTGGACAGCAGGGAGGGGGCACAGCAGGCCGAGGGCCAGCTGGGTGGAGCTGATAGGAGGGCAGGAGGCTGGGTGGGCAGGAGCAGCTCTGGGTGGGCAGGAGGCTCTTGGCACCTCCTCGAGAGGCGGTTACTGAGGATGAACGGGCAGGCTGTGCCCGAAAAGGGAGGGAACACCCTAGACCTCCTCCACTGTCCCCCTCCAGTCCCTCTAAGCCTCTTTTGGTCACTCCTTATTATCTTTCTAGAACATTCTCCCTCCCACTCCTTCCTTACCCGCCCCCATGCATTCCTGCTAACTCCTGCTGGGCTCTCCAGCTTCGGACAACGCCCCTCCCACAGCAGCAAAGACAAAGCTGACACACTCAACAGTCATCAAAGCAGTGAAAACAGACTTTATTCAAACAGCGGGGGCAAGGGCTGATTTGGGCAGTGGGCGACTAGGACTCTAAAGAGAGAAGAAAGGAGGGGAGAGCCAGAGAAGTGGAAAATTGCAAGGGCTGGTCAGTGTGAGCAAGGTGAGGCCAGCTGTGTCCCCTGGCTGGATATCCTTAAAGTCACAGAGCCTGGGGCCACAGGCCATACCCTCTCTAAGGAATAGATGTCAGAGGAGAGAGGAGTGGCCTTCGGTCCTGGAGAAAGACACCTGGAGCTGCAGCAGACACACACACACACACACACGCACGCACGCACGCACGCACGCACGCACATCGCAGTGCCAGAGGAAGGATGCACAGCTGGGAACCTCCTGTAGCAAATGCCCAAAGCAAGGGAGTCAGGGGCTCTGCCAGGTGCGGCTGTGACAGTGGATTCTCACGCAGCCTTGAGCCTTGTCAGGCCAGCATGTCAACGGGGCTGGGGTCACCCTGGGGACGTGGCCTTCTGCTGCCAGAAGCCACACTAATCTGAACGTCTCTTAGTGCTGACGTTTGGATGGAGACATTATGGGAGGAGGGTTCTGCAGTTCTCATCAGGGACCCTTTTCCTGGCCCCTGACCCTGGGATGGTCCCAGCTCTGGGCTCCCTGCACTTCCTGTCATAACTCACATTTGGTGTGTGTGTGTGATCACTTGTTGATTGAAAACTGCGTGTGGCGTGTGGCTAGCGGCCGTGTTTGTCCTGTTTGCTGCTGTATGGCTGGTAGCATGGGGTCAACACTTAACAAATCCTGAATGAATGAATGAATGTGTCCCAATTTAGAAGCATCTAGAAGAAGGATTTAGGCAGGACAAATGGGGGGAAATGAGGGAAAGTGCAAAGTCAAATAACGTGAGCGCCCATCCCACCCTCCCTGGAGCCTCGGGAAAGGGGGTCGGTCCCCACCGGCAGCAGGAGATGGTCTGAGGGGCGGCGGGAGCTGTCGGCCTTTGCACCCCACTTGGACTTCCGCGCCGTGGGCACAGCTCGGGGCAGGCCATTCCTTGGACATGGGAGTCAGAGGGGGGTTAATGCCACACTGCACAGATGACCCGGAGCTTTCTCCCTCCCTCCCTCTGTCTCCTGCTGTCTTGCCCTCCCTCTGTCTCCTGCTATCTCGCTGTTCCCCCAACAAGCCATCAATCACTTCCGTCACTTTGGAAGATTCAGGATTAGCGAGAGAATAAGCTCTTTGAGGGAACCCGTCAAGCTGACAGGCGGACATCAGTCAAAGCTCAGAATCCGAGAGAACAAATCTTTGGGAAATTGAATAGCCTGAGCGCGATGCACCTTCCCCCGCCTCTAGAGGCAGGTGGCGGACAAGGACTAATGAAGGACACCCTCTTCCCGCTGTCCCTGGGTTTTAAGCCCTTTTTGCAGGGAAAGCCTGTCCAAGTAATTAACAGAAGTAATTAGGGGTCAGATGGCCACGAATGGAAATCGCTCAGCGGCCAGCACCGATGCCAAGGCCGGCGGCTCGAGGAAGGGGACGGCTCAGGGAGGGGAGGATGCGGCCGCCACTGCCTGGCCAGACGCGGTGACTGGACTGAGGGCCTTGCTCTCCCAGGCTCCCAGAGCAAAGGCAACGCATGGGGCCTGGGAGTTTGCAGCCAAAATCAGCAGCCCAAGCTACGACAGGGATGGACACCACCACCAAAGGAGCAAATGCCACAGTGGTTCCTGACATCGCTGCAGCCTCTGCAAGGTGAAGAGGGATTCTTCTTTAATGCATTAAGTAGGAGTCTTGTAAATCCTTCCTCAGCCATATTTCTTGCAGATTATGGATGGCTTTCAAATCCATGAAAGGATAGGAAATTTATCACCCAGTCATCCATCCATCTACAGTCCCCCCACCCACCCAGGCACAAGTCACCCCCCATCCATCCATCCATCCATCCATCCACGTACTCATCCATACACATCACAAATATCTATCAGGCTCCTGCCAAACTCTAGGCAGGTCTAGGCTCTGGGCATACAGGGTAAGTGAGGCAAACATGGACTTTGCTCTTGCAATTTATAGTCTAGCAACGGGAAGCCATATATAAACAGGCAAGCAAAACCCAAGCAGCCCACACAGTCATGCAGGTACCAAAGAGGATGACAATGCATTAGGGTTCTCCAGGGAAACAGAACCAATCAGAAGATAAATATATATATATATATATATATATATATATATATATATATATAGAGAGAGAGAGAGAGAGAGAGAGAGAGAGAGAGAGAGAAAGAGAGAGAGAGAGAGAGAGAGAGAGAGATGGATAGGTAGATCCATCAGAGGGATTTATTAGGGGAACTGGCTCATGGGATTAGGAAGGCTGAGAAGTCCCACAATAGGCTGTCTGCGAGCTGGAGACCAAGACAAGCTGGTACATGGCTCAGTCCAAGTTTGAAAGCCAGAGAGCCTAGGAGCTGCTGATACAGGCCCTAGATTCCAAAGGCCAGAGAACCTGGAGTTCTGATATCCAAGGGCAAGAGAAGAAGTTGTCCCAACTCCAAAAGAAAGAAGGGAGTGAATTCACCTTTTCTGCGCCTTTCTGTTTTATGCCCACCCTCAACTGATTGGACAGTTTGGGTAAGGCTGTCATTTCTCACTCAGACCACTGATCAAATTCCAGTGTCTTCTGGAAACACCCTCACACACATGCTCAGAAATAATGCTTCACCTGGGCATCCCTTAGTTCAGTTAAGTTGACACCTAAAATGAACCATCACCGAGGGTGACAGGTGGGGGTTTCTTCGGCTGGGATAGGCAGGGAAGGCCTCTCCGAGATGGTGACATTTTAGCTGAGACCTGGGTGCCAGGAAAGAGCAACAGTCTGGGGAAGATCCTCCCAGACACAGAACAGCAGGGGCAAGGGCCTCTGGCTGGACCAGGCTGGGCCTGTGTAAGGAGCCAAGGCAGGGCAAGGGCCAAAGGGCATAAGTGATGGGGAGAGGCATGGAGTGGGCCAGCAAAGCCAGGACCCCAGGGCAGCATCGCAGAGCCTGAAGGGCAGCTGGGTGAGCAGCAGGCCCAGCTCGGCTGCCCCCAAATACTCAGGTGGAGTAAGAGTCTCCTGTTCTGCTTTGATGTTCTGTTACTCTACTCTTCTAATACTTGAGTAATACTAATCTTCTAATACTTGAGTAATACTAGTCTCGGCTTGGTATTTAATGATGGGTGACACCCACTAGCCCTGACCTAATGGAGTTTACAGTCTAGAGGGCACCTCTGGGGACAGAATATTCATGGGAAGGAGGGGAGATATGCTGTGGCGCCAGCACTAAGCCCTGGTGGAGCCCCGGGCTTGTAAGAGTGTGTGTGGAATCCTGGCTTCCCGGCCACCAGCTGGAGCCTGCGGCCTCCCCAGCAGTCACGAAGGAGCAGAGGTGCCAAATGCTTCTGTGTCCTGTCCCTCCTGAGCCTGATCTGGGGTTCACTGGGAGCTGGAACCTGATTGCTCACATTGACGAACCCGAATGTAGAAGGCTGGTGACAGGGAGGTTTTGGTGTTTAGGAATGAGACCAGAGAGACAGGGAAACTGAGGAGATATTAGGGGGTTATTAGGGGGTCTGTTCTCAGCCTGGCCTAGGGACTAGGTTTGATCTCACGGAGGGGTCATTGTCCCCATTTCCATGAGAAAGAGGGGCCCTGGGGGGTGAGTATGGGCTTAAAGGACACTCACCCATGAGGGCACCTCAAGGAACTGACAGTTTAGGATTAAACACCTGGGCAGGCAGGGGTGGCTTGAGGGGGTTCGAGGAGCCATGGCAGGCCCTCTTGGAGCCACAATTTAAAGTCTAGACATGTACTACACTGCTTAGGGTCAGGGGAGCCCCCAGCAGACACCCTGGGTGCACAGTGGATGCCAGTTAGGCTGGGCTTCAAGCCTGAGAGAAAGGCTCTCTGGCCCCAGAAATGCTTGGTGTCTGTGGGGTGGAGGGTGGAGCAAGCACTTCCACAGGGGTGAAATCTCGCACTGAGACCATGGGATGACCTCGTGTGGCCTCATTTGTATTCCTAGGTGAGTGGACTCTGGGGATGTGTGGGTCACACGTGCAGAAGCAGCCTCGGACATTTACGCAGCTTCACAAGCACTAAAGGTAGCTGGGTCATTAGGCCAATCACAGGGTGCTGGGGACTTAATAGTCCGTGAACACGAGGACTAAGGTCTTCAGTCCGCTGGCTCTTGGTTCCAGTTCCGTCATCCCGTGCCGGGATCTGGGCTCTGAAGCTACGGTCCTCTTGCAGCTGCATCCTCGGCCTTGCACCTGCAAGTGCTCAAGGAGGCACCGCCAGGACTCTGGAGGGGGAGGGCAGGGAACCCACGTTTGCTGGGCGACCCCTCTCATTGTGTCGTGTGCTCTCGTCAGCTGTGCCGAGAAGTCAGTGTTACTCCCTTCCGCAGAGGGGACTCACAGCATGGCCAGGGCCACTCAGCTGTGGGGACAGAGTGGACGCTCCATTGGAAGGCTGGCCCTCCACTGCCCCGCGGCTCCTCGGAAGACAGATTAATGCACGATGGCTTCCCTCTGCGATTATCCGCCATCAGGCCCAGAGGGGGTGAGGGCTCTGCACTGAACATCCAACTCATAGAGCGATTCTTGGAAGACACGACGCCCAGCTCAGGTTCCAGTGAAACTCCGGAGGGCAAATGAGTTCATGACACGCCCAGTCCTGAATCTGGGCATGAAGTTTTACCAGAAATGTACCTTCTATTTTTTCTAAGGCCAAAATGTAGCAACTCACTCCCTGGAAAGGTATGTTGTAGAAAAAATAGGTTGCATTTGCAAACAAAACAGCAGAGAACAGTGCTCTTTTTTTAAAAAAATCTTTTCCATGGAAAAACAATTTAAAACTCAGATGTGTGCTTGTTTATTGGCCTGGGACGCAAGAACAAAGCTACCTTGTTGTCTGCAGACGAAGGAAACCCACAGGGCTTTGCATTGGGGAGGTTTCACTGCACAGGGCTCCAAAAGACCGCTTTTTAAATAATAAATTACTTAACCCTCAAGGCCACTAGAGGCCACTATAAAGTTTAGAGTAGAGCCAAGGCATAGGGTTGGTGGCCTGCTCAGTTAGCGGTGGCAGGACGTTGATGAAACTCAGAGTCCGGATGTGCTCTGAGTCCAGTTAAATTTAATAGCATTGGAAAAACCACCCACCCCTAGCCACCCACTGCATCCAGAATTCATGCCTGTGACTTTGGCCACCTGAGGCTGGGGAGAGCAATCGTGTGCATGCATTTCTCAGCCTTCCTTCCAGTAGAAAAGCTGGGGATCAGCACCACAGGGCAGAAGTGGTATTGGGTCCTGAGGTCAAAGCCAGAGCAAGTGGCCATCCTTTGGTCCCTGCTGTGGTACCCAGGCCCACCTGTAACATCTGCGGAGCCAGGACAGGAGCGCACATACCCTCCACACATCTCTATCTAAACATTTACAAGTCATGAGTGAAGATAAACTGTTATACAAAATGTTCTATCCAGCTACTTTGACAAACGTACTTTCTTCATGACTTAAAGACCAGGGTTGCTTGGTATATTCTCGAATTCCTGGAATGGAATCTGCACCAGAATAGGGCAGTGTGGGGACAGCTGAGCTGTCCGAGACCTGCCTCCCTTCCCTTGCCCCTCCCCTAGCTCCATCCTGCACCTCTAGGGGTCTACGCACACCCGTGTGGACAACCAAGCTTGCGCACCTGACCTCCGCTCACATTCCCTGCCAACACCCTGTGCGGCCACTCAGGCCGCCCTGGAAGCAGGATGCTACGAAGAAGCCCGTGCCGGAGCTTGGGGGGGTCTTTTGCACAGGAAATTCTGGGGCCCTGAGTACCCAGAGAATGTTCTAGAAGGGCACACTGGTTCTGCACAGGCATGTGACCTTGGTTCCACTGTACCTCACTCCCTGGGGAAGAGCACAGCTGGAGAAGACTGGAGCAGGGCCCTCCAGAGCACTGGGCCTAAGACAGACCCCCTCTTGCCCAGTCCAGGGGCCGTGCTGGGGGTACCCGCTGTCACCACAGTAAGATGAATGCGACTGTGATGCTGCTGCAACCCTCTGGTCATCGGGTGCAAGGCAGTGAGACAAGACATTCTGGAGGGTCGACTCTCCCAGGAGGATCCGAGATGTTTGGTTTGAGGTGTGAAATAAAGTCATTGTGGGTGCATGAGGCAACCGCTAGCTGCTTTCACAGAAGCTCAGCACAGAGCCCTGAGAAACATGCCACTCCTCGCTGTCCTTGCCAGGCTGCCCCGCTGGCGTGACAAAGAAATGCAGGTGGGTGAGGAGAGGCCACACCGCGCTCGTAAGAGCATCTGCGGCCGAATCCCGCTCCATCGCTGATGGGCCACGTCCCGCCTGCAAGTTTCTCCCAGCCCCAAACCCGTTATTTCATCACTAAAACAGAGGTGATGGAGTCATACAGGGGAGGTAACAGTGGCACCTGCCTTCGGGTTTGCGAGTGGCTTGAAGGAGGGAATCTGCACAGAGGACGAGGCCCAGCATCCAGCACAGACATGACCCCCACACGCGAGAGCTGCCAGAACCAAGGGCACAGGCTGTGAGTCCACCAGCTGCAAGTCTGCGCTGGCCTAGTCATGTCCTGTAACCGCCTACCCTCTCTGAGCCTCAGTTTCCTCATCTACGAAACCGGGGCAAGGCAACAGAGGCTCTTTTTTTTTTTTTTTTTTTTTTTAAGACAGAGTCTCACTTTGTTGCCCAGGCTACAGTGAATGCCGTGGCGTCAGCCTAGCTCACAGCAACCTCAAACTCCTGGGCTCAAGCAGTCCTCCTGCCTCAGCCTCCCAAGTAGCTGGGACTACAGGCATGCGCCACCATGCCCGGCTAATTTTTTCTATATATATCAGTTGGCCAATTAATTTCTTTCTATTTATAGTAGAGACAGGGTCTCGCTCTTGCTCAGGCTGGTTTCAAACTCCTGACCTCAAGCAATCCGCCCGCCTCGACCTCCCAGAGTGCTAGGATTACAGGCGTGAGCCACCGCGCCTGGCCGCAACACAGGCTCTTAGCTGGAGTTGTGAGGATGCTTACACAGAGCTCAGGTTTGCGGGGCAGCTCATGTGCTGAGATACAGAGCTCATCTGTTTGCTGCTCCAACCAATACATATATTGGTTGTGCCACCGCTACATGCCAGGCACGATTCTGAATGCTGGGGACACGAGTGACCCAAGGTCCTGCCCTGGGGGAGCTCAAGTTACAGCTCAGGGAGGTAGAAAGTGAATGTGTAAACAAATAGGTCAGATCATGGTGTGCTGTGCAGAGAATAATTGAGGTGGGGTGCTAAGGTTGACCCTGAGAAGGTGACATTTGAACTAAGACCTATGGAGACATAGGAGAGACCTTCCAAGAGTATGCCAGTGGCACTGTTGTCATTGTCAATAATGACAATAACCTGAGACCCGAAGGCAAGTCAGAGAGTTCCAAATCAGTGCCTATTGTTTGTGCAATGTCATGTCTCAAAAGGCGTCTTCCCAGCTGAGCTGTGGCCCCTGGTCAGTATATTTTATTTTCTTGGGCCTGACGATGGATGCTACTTCCCTCCCTCCCGTCCCCTATCTCCAGTGTCCCCAACGTCCCCAGTGTTGTATAGGAATTTTATATCCAGGCAGTAAGTGACCATTTTAACTGGCAATATTTTAAAGCTCCTCTTCTTCCCAAGAATCACGTTCACTCCAAAACCCTGGGGTGCAGCCAGACACACGAGAGCCCCTCCCACGCTCACTCATTCATTCAGCAAACGACACCTCGGCCCCTGCGCCATGTAGGGCTTGTGTCTTCTAAGGAAACGGCAGAGCCCGTGGACCATCGTGAATCACTCAAGGCAGACTGAAAGAATAAAACAGATTCATTAGGGGAAATTCGTCCACTGGAACCTATTAGAAGAAGGGTCTGGCAGTATGTCCTCAGCTTGGGGCACCACCTCCCCAGGACTCTGGGAGAGAACAAGTTATGACTTCGGCAGGGCCTGTTGGGTTTGGGGCTTTAACTGCACCCACAGTAGCGGCGCTCCTGGGGCTGGGAGCAGGCGGAGGCACAATCCCAACCCCACACAAAACTCGGCTGAACCCAGGCCAGGCTGGGAGGTGCTGCCATTGAATCGTTTCATGCTTTCAGCAGAAGCGCTACCCGCACCAGGGGTCAGAGCCCACAGAGGGGCTCTCAGAGCTGAGGCTGCCATGGAGCCACTTCTCCCCTGCCCAGGACTCTGATAAGACTGTCCTTCCGAACCAGGGGTCCCCTCTGCCAGAGCCCACGCTGCTAGGGAGCAGAGGGTGGACTGAGAGTCTCCCCAAGGTTGAAGGGGAGAGAGAGAGAGAGAGAGAGAGAGAGAGAGAGAGAGAGAGAGAGAGAAGGGAGGGAGAAGGAGAGTAGCCAGGAGGTGAGAGAAGAGGGAGGCAAGACCCAGCTCCAAAGCCACCCAGAGGCCCTCTGAGCCGTGATGGTGCATTGTGTGAGTCGGCTTGACTGGGCCATGGGGTGCCCCGATATTTGGTTAAACATTATTTCTGGGTGAGCCTGGGGCTTGGGGTGAGATTGGCACTTGAACGGGTAGCCTGGGTAAGGCAGACGCCCCCCCCCCCCCCAGTGTGTTTGCTGGACACCATCCCGTCCACTGAGGGCCCGAACAGAACAAAACAGTGGAGGAGGGAGAAGCTACTCTTTTTGTCCAACTGCAGAGCTGGGTCTTTCTTCTCCTGCCCTTGGACTGGAACGAGACGACACCCTCGGCTCTCCCTGTCTCCAGCTTGCCAAGTACAGATCCTGGGACTTCTCAACCTCCATAAGCTCATGAGCCAATTCCTTGTAATAAATATCTTTGTCTGTCTGTCTCCTGTTGGTTGTTTCTTTGGAGAACCCTAACACACACATCTGACTATCTACTCTGGAGTGGGTCCTACCAGTTACTCTTGGTCCTAAGACCGCATTTACTTTCCTCATGACGCTTCTTCCTGCAATGACAGTTTTGTTTCCTTGTTTGTTTTCTGTTCTACCCACAAGGATGTGAGGGCCAAGAGGACGGGTAACCTGTCTTTCTTATTCAATGCACAACCACAATGCCTGGAACAGTGCCTGGCACTGAGTAAGCCCTCCATAATTATTTACGGAAGCCAGGATGGAAAGAAGCAACGAAGCAAAGAAACATCAGCAATATATTATAGAGAAGAATGCAAAAGCGATTCTCAAAAATACCCCAAGGGCTTCTCACGAGCCCCTGTTCCAAGTCTCAGCCCCCAACCCGGGCCAACGCTGCTAACACGAGTCATCTTGTATTAACCCACTGGGGCGCAAGACTTGTTTGTTTCCCGTTGTCTCTGAACCAAAGTTCTGCATCCCACATCCTGGAAAACACTGCCTGTCACAGCCTATGTGCCACAGAAATGTCACATATACCCTAAGGCCACCAATGGAGGCTTTTCAGAGGCCAAGTCCCGGCATATTTTTTTTTAGTATTTTGTGGATCCAGTGCAACCTGCTGATTGGAATCCTGGCCTCCAGGAAAGTTTATCAAAAGTTCCGGAGATGACCAGTCCGGAACTGTGGCATAGAGAATGGCGAAGCGTTACTCAGCTGAGGAGGGACCCAGGAAGGGGCTGGGAGAGGGAAACAACCTGATTGTACCTTCAGAGGGAAGAATGACTCTGATAGACCATCACAATCATACAAAGCGACTACCCTTCCTCTACAAGTTGCTACCGCTTAGGATAAGGATCCGGGGTTGAGTTATATCAACAAAATTTTTCCAAATTTTGGTAAACCCAAAAGCTTACCAAAATATAACAACAAACACTGTTTGGTCAGATGTTAGCTTTTTTTCTTGGTGCCATTTTAGCCAAACATGGTGTCTTGGTCCATGTCAACTGCTACAACCCAAGACCATAGTTTGAGCGGTTTAGAAATAACAGATATTTATTCTCACAGTTCTGGAGGCTGTAAGTCTGAGACCTGGGCGCTGGCATGGCTGGGGGCTGGTGAGGGCCTGCTCCTTGGCTCATAGACAGCTGACTTCTCACCAGGTCCCCAAGTGGAGGAAGCGGTGAGGGAGCTCTCTAGGGACTCTTTCATGAGGGCACTAATCCCATCATTCAGGCCCCACCCACGACCTCATCTAAACCTGATCACCTCCCAAAGGCACCACCTCCAAATACCATCACACTGGGGATTAGATTTTAACATATGAATTTGCTGGACGCACACAAATATTCAGTCTATTGCACATGGTTTCTTTGTTTTCACTTTTTTTTTTTTTTTTTTAGAGACAGGGTCTCACTCATTCTGTTGTCCTGGTGGGGGTGCAGTGCTGTGATCACAGCTCACTGCAGCCTTGAACTCCTGGGCTCAAGCGATCCTCCCTCCTCGGCCTCCCACAGTGCTGGGATTACAGGCGTCAGCCACCACGCCCACCCCTTGCACACGGTTTATTAGTTCTCAGTGTAACATCCCAAGGTTGCCTCCTAGACAAAAGGGTGGAATTCTTGCTCCTGCAGAGAACGATCTGAATTTTAACCCCCACCGTGTGAGCTGCTGGTTCTTGGGAGGAAGGGGTTGTTTGGTGACCTCCCGGTCCAGGTCAGAGAAAGAACGGCACAAGATCACCTTCGCGGTCTAAAAGCCGCACAGCCTCACATCTGCTGGGGACGTTTTCAGGCACCAGCTACGAAGCCTGCCCCTGGCCATCTTCTCCCCCGACACACACCTCCACCTGAGAGGCGGGCTCTGCCCTTCTCTGCTCTGTCGATCCTAAACCCAGCGACCAGGGGTCCCAGTGGAGTCTCCAGGGGGGCCAAGGCACAGAGCGTGCTCTGTCTGTTCTGGTCACTGACGGGGCCGGTGCTTTTCCCTCCCTTCTCAGAGAGGAGCTGCTGGCTCCATGCCGGACAGTGAGGAACGGGAGGCGGTGGCTCAGTCGTCCTCGTCCTCGTCTTCGTCCTCTGTGTCTTTGTTGGGGGCGCACCTCTGGAAGCACTGCACCACGGTGGCCAGGAAGAAGCTGGAGATGATGGCCGCGATGGACACGGCCACGCCGGAGAAGATGATGATGAACAGGTCGGTGAGCGACAGGCTGAACTTGCACTCGCTGAAGCTGGCCTCCGACAGCTCGCGCAGGGATATCCTCCTGTTCTCCACCGGCAGGGAGCACTGGATTGTGTCCAGGCCTGAGGAAGGGCGGGGAGAAGGAGAGAGAGGTTTAGGCTGCAGCGCGGGTTGCCTACAGGCTCACAAGGTGAGCGCTTGCACTCCCAGCAAAGGGGAAGCGCGCCCCAAAACTAAAAGGTGGAAAAAAGCTGGTCTGATTAGAATGTAAATCTTTTTTAAAGCCTCAGAGTAATCACCAAGGAAAAAAATCAGAACATATTGGTCTAAGATTTAGTACTTTTTTTTTTTTTTTAAGAGAAGGGGTCTCATTCTATTGTCCTGGCTAGAGTGTGGTGGCACAATCATAGCTCACTGTAGCCTTTAACTCCTGAGCTCAAGCGATCCTCCCACTTTAGCCTATTGAGTAGCTGGGACTACAGGTATGCACCACCATGCCCAGTTAATTTTTTACATTTTTTGTAGAGATGAGGTCTCACTATGTTGCCCAGGCTGGTCTTGAACCCCTAGGCACTAGTGATCCTACTGCATCAGCCTCCCAAAGTGCTGGGATTATAGGTATGAACCACCATGCCCAGACCAGAAAAGCTCTTTGAAATTCTGTTTTATATATTGGGGTTGTTTTTAAGATTTCACTTGAAAAAATGTCTAACTCACTTAAGAAGAAGTTTCAAACCCTCCGGTCTAGAAAAATACCAAAACTGAGTATGTGCTGAGCAAATGCTTTATAACAACAATAAATGCTACATAGAACTTACCATGGGCCAGCCACTATTCTAAGCACTTGGCCTATATTAATTAATTTAAGCCTTACAACCACTCCATAGGGTAGGTCTCAATATCATCCCCATTTTATAAATGGCGAAATAGGCTCAGAGAGGCAGAGTAACTTGCCCAAAGTTGCACAGCTAGTAAGTGACCAAGGCTGGATTCCAACTCAAGCAGTCTGGCTCCAGGGACCTGGCCTGTAGCCACTATGCCTCTGTAAGACAGAGAAAGCGGGGAGAAGAGCTGGGGGTGCAGGAGATAGGGACACAGGAAGCTGATGCTTTCTTCCCATGGCTGCCATCCCTTGGTAGCCACAGAAGTTGCCAGTCAGCTGGTGTTGAGAGATGGGCTCCTAGAATAAAGAATTTATAATATTTTAAATTAATTAATTAATTTTTAGAGACAGGGCCTTGCTCCATCACCCAGGCTGGAGAACAGTGGCCCAATTACAGCTCACTGCAGCCTTGAACTCCTGGGCTCAAGTGATCCTCCTGCCTCAGCCTCCCAGGACTACAGGCACGGGCCACCATGCCCAGCTAAATTTTTTTTGTTTTCATAGAAACAGGGTCTTGCTATGTTTTCTCAGGCTGCTCTTGAACTCCTGGCCTCAAGTGATCCTCCCACCTCAGCCTCCCAAAGTGCTGGGATTATAGGTGGGAGCTACTATGCCTGGCTGGTTTATAACATTTCAGAGATACCACCCCCAATGACTATTCCCTTATCACTGAGCCATTGCTCTTGGGGAACCCCATCTGCCACCAGGTGAAGTAGGGGGCAGTGAAGAGAATCGCAGGTAAACTCTACACTCTCATCTACTGACAGGAGCCTACAGGGAGACCTGCCTGAGGCGTGAGAAACTGGGCACCATGACAGATGGCTCTCCAGACACTCGCTTATTCATTCAACAAATATGTATTAAGTACTTTGCCTGGGCCGAGAGACTGGTGATAAACAAAGCCAATAAGGCCCCTACCCAGAGCGTGTAAATTCTAGTGGGAGAAGACAGACACTCATTCATTTATGCCACAAATATTTTTTTTTTTTGAGTATTTGCTATGTCCTAGGCCTTCAGGACACAGCAGTGAACAAAACAAAACCCTTGCCCTTATGCAGCTTAGGTTTCAGGCAATAAATGAGAAGATTGAGTTATATAATAATGAAGTGTTTAGGCTGAAACATGAGGGTGAAATGGTAAAGAACGTCTGGGACAAAGGACTGTCTTTGGATGGGGTGGTCAGGAGGTGTTATCTTAACTGAGGTCTAAAGGATGAGATGGAACCGGCCATGGGAAGAACATGCCAGGCAGAGAAGATAAGCTAGGCAAGAGCTTGGCATTCTGGAAACACAGGGCAGACAGGGGCGGCAGAGTGGGCAAAAGGGAACTGGGCACGAGCTGAGGTTGGAAAGATAGACATGTGGAGATGAAGGCCCTGATGGCCAATGCTCTGCATGAGTAATATGAACAGAGCCCCCCAGCCCCAGCAGCAGGCCCAGCCCTCATTGGACATGAACCAGAGATAAGGGCTTATGTAGTGCTGAGCCACTAGAGACTGCTTGTTACCAAGCATCATGTACCTATCCTGACTGGTACACAACATGCACTATGCATAAACTCAAATGACTGCCATAACTTTACAAACCTCGCTTACAAGAGAATGCATGATATTAGAATGCATAAAGAGCTCAGATCTTCTGTTTCTGATCTGGAAGAGGAGAGAGAAACAAAGTAGTAG
Organism: Mirza zaza; assembly: GCA_008750895.1. Classification (NCBI taxonomy): domain Eukaryota; kingdom Metazoa; phylum Chordata; class Mammalia; order Primates; family Cheirogaleidae; genus Mirza; species Mirza zaza. Next base: position 95,049 of record VSMD01026647.1, on the reverse strand, counting down.
TAACTAACAGTCACACTGCACTATGTGCAGACACTGCTTTAAATGCTACATATGTATCTACTCTCAGTTCTCACAACAACCTATTAGTAGGTAATACCATTATGCCCATTTTATGGAGGAGAGAACCAAAGCACAGAGAATTTACATAGCTTGCCTTTGGCAACACAGCTTCAAGGTGATGAAGCTAGGATTTGAACCCAGGCATTTGGCTCTGGAGGCTGCCTCTTATCCTTTGATTAATAAGGTCCCCTTTTTCCAGCAGGAGTAGTCGGAGAGATGTGAGGACACCATCTTGACATGAAGCTCAATTGCCCTCACTTTCTGCTCACCTCTGGCTTCCTTCCAACTCTCAGGAAAACCTCCCTTGCTCTCTCCCCAGTGCTTCCAGGTTTCAACTAGCTGACCCTCCACCCACTCCAGCATGATCTGAAAGTCGGGATGATTTCCTCTCACCTCGCTAATCGGCCGGCTTCTGTCCTGCAAAGAGCAGCCCTTGCTCATTGCACAGGAACCCTGCAACCACTCTTGGAGCTCTGTAAGCTTCTTCAGTTTACACTTGATTACAGTTTTTGACTCTTTCTTTTTCTTAAAGAGGCCAAACGTCTGTCTACTGAGCATTCTAAATGCATTTGCATAAAACAGAAAAGCTTTAAGACAGGGTTGTATTGGAGTTCCCTTGCAGACACTGATCTCTTCAATGAAAAAGTGGGAAATGCAGTCAACCTGCCTCCTCTTAGCAGCCCACACCCAGCCAAACATGTGCAAATAAATAAGACGGACACCAACAGATCACGTGAAGCACAGGCAGTTTCTAAAGATAGCAGATTATTTGCAACCTTCAAGCTAGTAACAGGTCATTATTTAGCTACAGAAACTTTCTAAAAATCCTTGTCTTCAGTAAGCAGTATTAAATGGGAAACAACCACAACACAATAGCATAAGCCCACAGCGCCTGTCATTTCAATCCAGCCTTTGCTGGACACGACTTCTAGAGTCAATTTTGATTTCCACAATGTTCTTTGTGCCTTGAGATTAGTCTTGGCATTTTTACAAAGCGACGATTTTAGAAAATGTCATCTCACATTTCTCTGTGGCTAGAAGAAATGGGCTTGTTTGAGAAACACGGCACGCAAGCCCACCTCGGGCGAGGGACTTTGGAACGATGATAGTGGCGCTACATGATAAGATACACTGACTTGATGAGTTTTCATAGCTCACAAAGTGTGGAGAACTAAGAAGAGTTGGACAAAGAGAGTCAGCCAGGCAGCCAGGGCCCAGCAGAAGGCGGGAGGACATTGCTATTAAAGCATCTAAAAGCGCTGTGAGACCAACTGCAGAAATCTGGAACTGACATAGGCTGATTTTGGGGTCCCCTCTTCTCCCCTGCAGGACCATGGTTTCTCAGCTTGGGCACTACTGACATTTGGGCAGGATAACTGATGGGGGGCTTTCCTGTGCCCTGCAGGGTGTTTATCAGCATCCCTGCCTGTACCCGCTAGATTCCAGCAGCAGCCCCCACCCAGTGGGACAATCAAAAATGTCTCCAGACATTGCCACATGTCCCCTGGGTGGGGAGGACGAAGTCCCCTTGGTTGAGAACCACTGCTTTAGACTGAAATGCTCTGCTAAGTGGGCAGCTGTTATGGACCGAATGATCGTGTCCTCCCAAAATTCATATGTCGGAGCCCCAGCCTCCAATGTGATGGGATTTGGGGAGGTAATTAGGGTTAGATGAGGTCATGAGGGTGGGGCCTTCCTCATGGGATTAGTGCCCTTATAAGAAGAGACACCACGGAGCTGCCCAAGCCTGTCTCTGTTATCTCTCTCTCTTTCTGCTTCTCTCTCTGTCTCTGCCATGTGAGGGTGCCGTAAGAAAGTGGCCATCTGCAAGCCAAGAAGAGGGTCCTCTCCAGAACCCAGCCCTGCCGGCACCTGTTCGCAGACTCCCAGCCCCTAGAACTGTGGGGGAACAGATGTCTACAGACGTCTGCTGTCCAAGCCACGCCATCAATGGTATTTTGTTATGACAACCGGACAGAATAAACAGTAACCATCTAAGGCAGCCCTGCTCTTAGCTACCCAGTGGACACTCAGTTATTAAACAGCTTCCTGTAATCCATGCATTAAGAAAAACAGGTGAGGCTTTATGCTAAAGGCCTTCATGGATATGAAAGAAAGGAAAAAAGGAAGGAAGAAAGAAAGAGACAAAGAGAGGCAGGAAGGAATGGAGAAAGGGAGGGAGAGAGAAACGGAGGAAGGGAGAGACAGAGACAGAGATGGGTGGCGTTGGCCTCAAGGAGCTCACGTCTAAGGGGAGAGGCGTCAGGACACACGTGCAAAAGACACCTCAAGTAGAATGTGAAAAGTTGCACAGGAGAGGCCCAGGGGAAGCCCATGGAGGGGCTCTGGGGGGAAGCACAGGCTGGCGTGGGGCACAAGCAGGTGGGGAGGGGAGGCCCTGCAACGTCCCTACTTGATTTTGGAATGTTCTCCCTCTTTTCCCTGACCCCCCTCTCCAGCTGTCTGAGACAAGAATAGCAAAGGAAATAAACGATACCGACTCGGCACCTGGCGTGTGCCGGGCACTGCTCTCAGGGCCCCACACGTGTGAGCCCATTCATTCCCCAGGCCCACCCGAGAAGGAGGCTACTATAATTATCCCCGTTTTACAGGTGACCAAACTGAGGCACAGAAAGGGCAAGACAGTTGCCCAAAACCACCCAGCGAGGAAATGCCAAAGCTGGGACTGAGCCCAGCCACCCTGGCTGCAGAGTTTGACCACTAACTACCCTGCACCCGCCACTCTCCCAGGCAGCGGGACCCTGGATGCCCCAGCCCGGCCCAGTGCCCCAGAACAAGCTCCCCCCAGGCAGAGTGACTTTTAAAGAGACGTCCATCCTAGAAGTCTCCAGAAGATCTCCTAGAAGAGCTGGACAGACTGGGAAGGTCAAGCGACAGGCACAGCCTCTGGGCAGCCCTGTTGGGAGAGCCCCGGATGCTCTGAAACACAGGCGGGGGACACTGCCCAAACGGGCAGAGCAGACCCCTGGCTGGGGCCGGGCCACCACCTGATGTCTGTGTGACCCTGCGCCAGGCTCAGCCGCCCCAAGCACCCCCTCTGAATGAGGCTGTGAGCATAAAATGAGAGTCTTTGGAAAGCTCTTACCAGCGTCCGGCCACCGCAGGTGCTTGGGAAACCTGTGGTTAGTATTATTCAGATTTTCAAGGTTTCAGATGGTGCCTGTGTCTGGCTTCAGGTATCTGAGAAGGGTGCCTGTGTTTGTCAGGGTCCCCCAGAGAAACAGAACAGAGCATGAGAGAGAGAGAGAGAGAGAGAGTGTCTGTGTGCATAGAGAGAGATTTATCCTAAGTACATCCTGACATCCCTGCAATAAATTCCTTCCCCGCCTCCATTAGCCAGCATTGGCTTCTGCTGTGTACACTCAAGGGGCCCAGCCAATGGATTTTTTTTTTTTTTTTTGAGAAAGAGTCTTGCTCTGTCACCCAGGCTGGAGTGCCGTGGTGTACTCAGACCTCGTTGCAGACTCGAACTCCTGAGCTCCAGTGATCTTCCTGCCTCAGCCTCCCAAAGTGCTGGGATTACAGGCCTGAGCCACCACACCTGGCCCGACCAATGGATTATAGGAAAACAGAGTTCAAGGTTGAGCTAGAACCTGTCCTAACCATCAGCCTTTGTCCCACAGCCACAAATCACTTGACTCTGTCCAGCTGTCCCTACAAAACCCTGTGCTTGGTGGCACGAGGGTCTTGGGAGGCCACGGTAATGATGCAGCTCACACTCTCCTAGGAGACAACCCCATGGGCAGGCTCAACTGGCAGGGAGTTGACTTCCCACCTTCTGTCTTGTCATGGGCCTTCCTCCAACCCATATCTCCCTTCCACCAAAGCCAAAGTGGGGTCTGTCTCATCCTGGCCTAGGCAGACCGGGGTCCACAGTGCCCTCCCTTTATGGCCATGTCTTCCTTCTCTTCCAGGACCCACTCAGAAGAGACGGGCATGTCCCTTGTGCAGGGTGGCTTGGTGTCCTGCCCGCTGCCACCCCTCTGGACGCTCTCCCCTTGACTGACGACTTCTCCCCAGCAGCTGACACCTGAGCTGGAGAGGGTGAAGAGCTGCCACTCTCCAGAAATAGACGGTGACACAGCGGATGGTAGATTGAGATTAATCTCCTGCACCAGACCGGCCCCTGTCAGCAGTCAGGTCTGCAGCCAGAGGCTCTCTCAGGGCCTTTCCCCTGATCTGGCCTCGCAGAACTGCATAACGCAGATCGACACGCTCTGGCAAGTGCTTTTGGTGGCTAAAAATATATTTTTGTTTTCTTAATTCCACTTATTGGGCAAAGTCTGCAAACACACTAAGACAAAAGAAATGAACAAAAAGAAGGGCAATGAAAGAACCTATAAATATATGGTTTGCACTTTGGCTTTTTCCTTTGTAGAATTTCCCCGTGTGTCTGTGTACATAAACCCACCATGTAGACATCTCCACCACTCTGGTGAATAACCCAATATGGAACATCTTTTCATTCAACCAATATAATTGTAAAGCATCACACTTGATGGCTGCAGGGTATTTGGGGCAGATGAACCATGATATACTCACCCAATCCCAGGGTGCTCCCAGTTTTTATCATATTAGAAGCCACGCTGCAATGAACACTCTTGTGCACTTCTTAGTTCTAAGATACGTTCCCACAAGTCTAAGGCTGTGTATGAGTCTTTGAACTCGTGCCAACAATGGACTTTGTCACTCTTTCATCTCTGTTAATCTGATAGGTCAGAAAGGAGTATATTGTTGATTTAATTTTCATTTCTCTAGTTACCAGGACAGCTGAACACCTTTCCCTGTCCTCCCTGCCACCATTCCGGAACACCAGCCCCCAAAGGCCCAGGAAACAGAAGCAGCCTCCTGGCCTTTCACACACACAGCCGGACATTGAGCCAGCACACCTGGTTCAAGAGCTTCTTAGAAGGTTAGATCTGAAGGCACATTTGACATCTGTCTCCCGCCCTCCTTACGCCTCTCCTGAATTTTGCAGATGAGAGGCCCAGAGAAGTCGGGCAATTTGTCTAAGGTCACTGAGTCTGGACTGAAACCCAGGTCTCCTGATCCCCTGTTTCGTGCTCTTCCCAGGCACCAGGTCTGACTTCAGCTCCGCGCACCTGGAGAAGGTACATGTGTTATGGCTGCTGCTGCGGCACTTCCTGCGGCAGAGGACGCTGCCACGTCCGGAGGCAAACGAGGGCACTGCCGGGCTCGCTCCTGCTCCTGGGTGCAGGGGTGCCAGCGAACACCAGCTCTAATTTCTGATAGTGCTGACCTTTGTTCTCCACCATCATTTTCATTAAATATCGACCATCACACAGGGGGAAATTTCCCAATTAAAATCCCAACTCAGACAGCAGACACTTCATCTGATTAAGTAACGAGCTGATTTTGCAAGAGGAAGATGCATCGGCAGTGACGGGTCAAAGGCTCACCCTGGCTTGTCCTGGAGAAGGGACAGTCCGGCAGCAAGGATGCTGTACCGGGGACATGACTTCTTTGGTACCCTGCACCCCAGCCGGACTCCCACCCCTCACCTTGGACACAGATGTCAGCTGTGCACACAGGCGGGGAAAATCAACTGACCTCCCCCTACAAGAGACGAGCAAAGAATGATCACAAAGGGCTGGAATTTGGGAAGGAAGGCGTGAGTTTCCACCACCCCCTCCCATGTCGCCATCACAGCCGTCACCTCAGCCGTCACCACCGCTCTGCCTCCAGCCTCCCTTGTCCACCACCCCGGCTCCACCGTCAGTCACAAGCACCTCCCACGAATCAGGCCCCAGCCGGAGAACCCGGGGTACTAGCCTGTGTCTGGTTATTGTCAATGATCTGGTTAGAAAGAACCTTCCAGTAAGGTTGGAAGAAGAGACGAGCCACGCGTCTCAGGATGCGGAGGCGTGTGCATGCTAGTGGGCCCCTCCTGTGACACCGTCAAGATGACATTCTATCAGGAAGTCATATTTACAGAAAATCCTACGATTTCAGGAACGAGGAGTACTTTCCTGTATCATCTCACTCCATCCTATTCCTCAGCAACCCTCGGAGCAGTGCTTCCCAACTGGGGGTGAATCTGCCCCTCGTCGGGCATCTGTCGAGGTCTGGAGAGATTTTTGGTTGTTGCACTGGGTGGGCTGCCACCAGCAGCTAGTGGGGAGAAGACCAGGATGCCACCACTGTGCTACACCTTTCCCTAACAGTATGAGGGGGACATGCTAGACCTGGAATCACGGGGCTTGGCTCTTGCTTCGGCTTTTCACTAGTTCTCGGTGTGGCTTTGTGCAAGTCACTCAGCCTCTCTGAGCCATGGTTTCCTATCTGAAAATGAAGAAGGGTAGATTAGATAGCCCTGCAGTCTAAGCTTTTTTGAATCTCCTGGAATGTTGGCTCCAAGATGACAGATCCTTTGTCAGACTCACTATGTCCCAAGCACCCAGAGCTGAATTTGCTTTCAGCAGGTGTTTAGTCTGCTCTGGCTTCTGCTAATACGTTCAAGTCACCTTTGGTTTAACCCCGACCAGGCCAGGTCCTGAAGCAGGGAAGCTCCCCAAGTGTGGTTCTGAGCCTAAAGCAGGAGTTAGGGGCACAAGACAGTGGGGACACACGTTTTTGATATGCAATTTGAGGAAGCCACAGTATGGTCAGTGACAAAGATACTGGAGCCAGTCTCTCTGGAGCATGGGGCAGAAGCACGGCAAATATTCAGGATGGAATGAATGAGCCCAGTGGCCAACACGGTGGGACAGCCCCAGGGTGTCTACAAGCCCAGGTCACACAGGCTCACGGGCAGAGCTGCAGAAGGTCAGTGTCCTGGTTCAAGGGAGGACATGAACTAGATGTGCACAATGCATATTTAGAAACTGATTCTGGTTTCTGGCAGGTGATCTGGTTTCGGACGAGGATCCGGTGTGAGCAGAATGAGACTGGAGAGGTGAGAGAGGCTGGGAGCTTTGCACGTCTTTCTCAGCTGCGTGGCTTAAAAGCTTTGTCTATTTAGGTTCAGAGAGAAGCAGGAGGGAGGGGAAGGGAAGGGGTAAAGACTGCACCAGGCATCAAGGGAGGTGCAGTCACCGGAGTGTGAGCACCCGGGACCCTCCTTCAGGACCTACTCCTCCAGCCAGCAGAATGAGGACGGGAACCCGAGAAAGTCAGAATCAGAGGACAGAAGCACCCTGGGCAGAAATCTCACCCCATACATGATGCTCCCTGCAGCACTACTGCAAAGTGGTCATTTGGCCTCTGCTTGAATGCCTCCAGTGACGGCAACCTCACTACCTCCCAAGGCAGCCTACTTGCAGAGCCCTAATGGCCAGATGTTCCTCCTGACAGTACATCAAACTCCGTTTCCTTGCAGTTCTGAATCAGAGGCCCATCTTGTGAGGCCAGAACAAGTCTCCTCCTTTCGGCGACAGCCGCTCAAGTGTCTGGAGACAGAGACTGTATTCTTCCAAGTCTCTACTTCTGAGAGTTGTATGTCAATGTTCCTCTATCAGCACAGCCTTACTCTCCAAACACAGAGCGTTATCTAGCATTTTCTAACAGACAAGAAGCTCAGGTAACTGCGTACAAGTTGTGATTTGCAGGGGTACGGGGGCCCCAACCTTCACCCCCCCTTCTGACCTCCCCATCCAAGTGCCACCACGTCTGGAATTCTATGCGGGTTCATGCCTCAGTGACCAGGAGCGCCCCCTTGCTTCTGCCTTGCTGCATTTACTCCTGGCGGAGTTTGCCACATGGGTTTCTCCAAGCAAAGGCACTGGCTCTGGAGGCCCCTCCTCCCCACTCGTCTCCCCTTTGCCCTGGCTCAGCGTCCACCCACTGAGGCAGCCATTCCTTCCACACATACCTGTCAAGCACCTGTTACCTGCCAGCACCGTTCTAGCACCATGGTTAAAATGATGAACAGAACACACAAGTCCCTGCCCACGTGGCTACAAGTTAGTGAGACAAACAGACGATGAGTAAATCAGTAAAATGTAGAGTATGACAGATGGTGACAGATGCAACAGGGAAAAGAGGCACAGGGGGGACAGGGAAGGAGAGCTGGGGTGGCAGGGGACAGGGTTCAACAGGCTCAGGAAGTAAGTGGCCTCTGAGCAAGGGGCTAAGAAGAGTGAGGGGCAAGGACGCTCCAGGCAGAGGGAGCAGCAGGTGCAAAGGCCCTGGGGTGGGACTGTGTCCGCCGTGAGTGAGGAGCAGCAGGAGTTTGGGGCACCTGGACCAGAGGGAATGAAGGAGAGAGCAGTAGGACATACCAGGTCAGAAAGAAACCAGTAGGAAGTAGGGTCTCGGGGGCGTGTAAACCTCTGAGGGACTGTGGCTTCCACTCTTCATGATACGGGAGTTCCCGGGGAGTTCTGAGCCCAGGAGGGATGTGATTTGACATCTGTTTGACAAATCACATCTGGGTCACTGTTCCAGATAAAGCTCTCACGGGAGCAGATGGTGGGAGTTGAATTTGCTTTCACCAGGTGTTCAGTCTGCTCTGGTTTCCTCTACTGGGCTCAAGTCACCTTCATTTACAGCCTCCAAGGCCAGGCTCTGAGTCAGGAAGACTCATGGGCTGAGTTTGGCTCTGAGCCCAGCCCAGAGGCTGCTGATGGAGGGTGTGTGCGCTTGTCCATGTGTGTGCGCTGCACTGAAACAAAAAGCCAGGAGGAAACACATCATACATGTCCATTGTGTAAACACTGGAAAGCACGCAGAAGCAAAACTTAAAAGGATGCAACATTCTGGAAAAGGCAAAAGGAGAGACGGTAAGAAGATCCGTGGTGCCCAGGGGTTTAGGAAGGAGGGGCGAGTGCTGGACAGGTGGGCAGGGGTTTAGGGGCGGGAAACTGTTATGTGGGACACTGTGACGGTGGACACATGACGTGATCCATTTGTCAAAACCCACAGGATGCACACAATGAGCCCTCATGTAAACCGACTCTGGGCTTTAGTTAACAGTCGTGCACTGATATCCACTCACCGATCGTGCGGATGTATTAATACAGCACAGCGCAAGACGCTAATAGCGGGGCGCTGGGAGGGTGGGTAGGGCAGAGGGAACTGTCTGCTGTCTGCTCAGTTTTCCATAAACCTCAAACTGCTCTAAAAAATTAAAGTCTCTGAACTTTCATTGAGGTTAAAAAAAAAAGAGAGGTAATTTAAAAATTTAATAAAACAAAAAAATTTTAAAAATTAAAGTCTATTAATTATTTTTAAACATAAAATAAGACGTCACTTTTCTATGGGACGCACTTCATTCCCTTGGCCTCCAGACTCCCGCATTTCTGATGCGGATAATCATTTGGGATGGTTACGTTTAAAAGCCCGCGCCATCTCATTCGTGTCTTATGAAAAAGCAATGCTACTCTTTCCAATAATTTGGAGAGGGGGATATTTTCTTGATATAAAGAGAATAACACACTCTGCACCTCCTGATTTGAAAGGGGGTTCCTGTGGTGGTGGGGACCTTTGCCATGGGAACCCACCGAGGGGACCTCTGCTGGGAGCTGGGGGGAGGGTCCCCTGATACTCTCATCCTGTGCCCCAGAGGGGGCTGGCACGAGAGGTCACGCATCCGCTAAAATCAGACTAGAGGGGGCCTTCGTAGTCATCTAGGGCAGGGGTCTACCAATGGTGGCCAGTGGGAGGAACATGCTTTGGGGGAGTTCAGCCAGCACTGTGCCCTAAACTGTCCCTCACGTGCCCACACTCTCTGCTGAGCCCCACCTGCCGCTTCTCCTGCCGACCTCACTCGGGGTCATCACTCGGGGGAGTGGGACTGTGACTCTTGGTTCTTTGGTTGGGGTGGGCTCTGGGAAACTGCCCGCTAGTCCCGAGTGGCCCGTACCTCCCTCAAGGTCCTGACTCCCTGCCAGTGACATTTGTCGCATAACCAGCGGGGAGGATGAGGAAGAGGAAACGCCAAGAGGCCCCCTGACCGGCAGGGCAGGTGGAAGGGCCTTCCTCTGAGGTGGAAGGGCCCTGGGAGGATAGTGCCCCTGCGTGGGTCAGCAGGTGTTTGGGGTTTGACAGCCAAGCCCTAAGCTCGGTGGGTTTTGCGAGCCTGTGTACCTGTCTGGTCTGTCTGTCTGCATTTCCATGATCCGAACAACAAAAACCATAGTAACAGCTTCTATGTGTGGTGATGGAGGGACATGCACTGTGAGGTCCTTCATATGATAGCCCTTGAGGTCAAAGGGCAGATGCTATTGCCTGCATTTGACGGAGGGGACACGGGGCCCAGGAATGTCAGGGAGCTTATCTGCCAGTGGACAGCCCACTGGACACACAGCCACAGTCGGGGGCGCCAGGTGGGTGGCCTGCCCAGCCCCCACTCTCCGTGATGCTCCCTAAACTCCGCCCCACACCCACACAACCACGGTGCCCAGTGCCACCCCAGTCACCCCCAAGCTGGCTGCACCAAGAGAGGGACATTTCCCAAAGGGGCCAGACAGAGCCTCCTCCTGAGGCCTGGAAATTGGGACCGAGGGACCACAGTCTGATCGGCCTTCGCTGGGCTCCTGAGTGGAGCAGGCAGTGAGGGGCTGGGGGAGGCCAGGGGTGGAATATTTTTGCCACATGGACGGGAAGGCAGAGGAAACCCAGCAGCACATGGGCAAAGGAATAAGAAAGTGTGAGAGGCAGAGACGAGAGCAAGATATAGGGGTGCTGTGTCCCCAGCTCTCTCTCCCAGGACTCCCTGGGGCTTGACTGTTCAGGACCAAGGGGTCCTGGTGACACCATGCCCCTGCACCCGGACCAGCACCTCTATTTGCTCATGCCAGATGAAGCTGGTTTCTGTTTCTGTGAACTGACATGCAAAGGTGCCAGGTTCAGCTGGGGTTAAACTGGGATCTGCGGCCTCTGAGCTCCCCCATCCGCCACACCACCAGCTTTGCAGAGGAGGGAAGACAACATTCCAGCCGCACCTCCAGGACTCCTGCCTCTGGCCACCACTGCTCTGGCAGATAGAGCCAGAGCAGCCCTCTCGCAGGAGCAGAGGCGCCACACAGACCCGGGAAGGAAACCCGGAGAACCCCTTTCTGGCCCCAGCCTTTGCTGAGGGTGATCTGGATATGCTTTGCTGACCGAAGTTAGGGAGGGGCATTTGCGGAGGACAAAATCTAAGGCCAGTGGCCTCAGCCCGTCCCACAGTGGCCCCCAGGAGCGCGCATTCCTCGGCTCACTCACTCAGTCCCACAGCCCCACTGAGACCCGCCTGCACTGGGCACAGTTGGGAGTAGTGATTGTGCTGATCTCTCAGAGCCTGCGTGTCTAGCGGGACAATATTTGTAGACTAGATAACGCCCACTGCAGTGAGTGTGATGATGTAAGCGCAATACGCAGGTATGATGGCGAGAGATGGAGCAGGGTGGGATGATCAGGGAAGGCCTCTTGGAGGAGGTGACACTTGATGGGAGACCTGGTGATGAAGAAGACATGGCCATTTGAAGACCTAAGCAGGCAGAGGGAGCAACAAGCTCAGAGGCCCTGGCTGGACACTGGTCCCTGGTATGTTCTGGGGACAGACCGAGGCCGGTGTGGCAGGGGTGGGTGGGGATGGGGGGAGGGCAGGGAGGGAGGAGAAATGGGGGGAAGGGGGCCCTTTGGGCCACGAGAGGGGGCTGGGTTGACTCTAAGTGCGATAGAAGCCATCGGAAGGTTTCCAAACATGCCCTGTATTGTCCCAGCCACTGGGGATGCCAGGAGGAACAAGACACATGTTGCGTCCTCAAAAACCGTCAGACATGTGACCTGCAACGTCGCACAGTGATGGCAGAGCCAGTGTAGGATCCCAGGAGATCACTCACACAGGACGGGCTCTGCCCAGCCCCAGGAGCCGGGACAGGTGCAGCGCGGAAGGCAGAGCAGGACCGAAAGGTAAAGAGGTCGAGGTTGGGGAGGGGAAGAACCCAGGATGGGCAGCAGCACCGATGGACCCGGCAGCGGAAGTGACGCATCCTCTGTGTTCTCACCTGGCTGTGGGCGGAACGTGAGCTGATTCACGGGCCACAGATACGCCTGACCCAGGTACTCACCACACCCCCCGAGACGCGGAGGTCCCAAGGCCTGTCTCTAACCCCTGCCCAGCCCCTCATCACTCCAAACCACGTTCGAGACCACAAGCTTCTTGGGCAGCAGGCACTGAATGGGCACCTGGCTGAAAGGGCTTAACCCTCTGGGCGTCTGAATTGGCCAGCTGCACCTGGTCCACTGCACCTAAAGGTGACACTGTCCTCCCCAATCCCAGTCCTCAGCTGTGTCCCCCTGGGGCTGTCCATCCAGGTCGTTCAGCAAAGAGGTATCCCTCTGGGTTCACTGATAGAGTGACATGACGAATATGCCACTTCCAGGAAGATCTGGCATTTGGGGACTCTGTGGGGGCTCTCCAGGGAGCAACCGAGACAGGGCGCACTGCGAAATTGCCTGAGGTCAAGTCTGCACTTGGCTCTCCGCCGGAACTGCAGACCACGGTGCCCGTAAAGGCTGGCGCTCGGCTCCAGGACACTGGGAATGGTGAGAAAGGTGACACCCCAGTGACTCAACTCCAATTAAGAGACAAGTTAAAAGTGGCACACAGGCATGTACAGACGCGTCAACAGCAGGAGAGAGGCCACTTGCAAGAAAACTGAGACCTCAGTCAACCTCTGCCCAGGAACATGATGGTTTTAGGTATAAACACACAAAAAACAATCAATGACAGGTGAGCAAATAACACAAACCAAAGCAATAAGGAATGAGAAGTGGTTGTTTTGCCTATCAAATTGAAAAAACATTCTTTTTTTTTCTTTTTTGAGACAGAGTCTCACTTTGTTGCCCAGGCTAGAGTGAGTGCTGTGGCATCAGCCTAGCTCACAACAACCTCAAACTCCTGGGCTTAAGCGATCCTCCTGCTTCAGCCTTCCGAGTAGCTGGGACTACAGGCATGTGTCACCATGCCTGGCTAATTTTTCTATATATATATTAGTTGGCCAATTAATTTCTTTCTATTTATAGTAGAGACGGGGGTCTTGCTCTTGCTCGTTTCAAACTCCTCACGTCGAGCAATCCACCCGCCTCGGCCTCCCAGAGTGCTAAGATTACAGGCGTGAGCCACTGCGCCAGGCCTGAAAAAACATTCTTTTAAAGGAGAATACATAACACTGGGAAAGGTGTGGCTATACCTGTACTCTCTGCTAATGGTCCCAGCTCTCTAGGCAAAAATGTATCTAGGGGTTTAACAGAAACATAAACTTTTACCCTGTGTTTCCATCCCAAAAAGACCACCAGAAGTTTCCACAAACTTTACATACTGCGAGGATGTTCACCACAGCATTGTTTACATATAACAGACAAAAGGAAACAACCCACATTTTTAACAACAGCAGATAGACTAAATTAATGTGAAACGACCTATTCACATGGCCATTAAAAGTTAAATCTTCAAAGAACTATAATGAGAGGAGACTCTCATAACTCAAGAGGAAAAATATGTATAGTGTGATATCAATTTGTTTAAATGTGTATATAGACATAACAATAAAACTAGAATACAATACAGCAAAACCTTAATCGTAATGGGATCCGGGTAGTTTTTATTTTTTTCATATTTAACTATATTTCCCCAGTCTAACAACATAGCCTATTATTTTTACAATCAATAAAATAAAACTGCTTTTATTTATTTTTTATCTATCTATCTATCTTTAGAGACAGGGTCTCGATCTGTCACCCAGGTGGGGGTGTAGTGGTGCGACCATAGCTCACTGCAACCTCGAACCCCTAGGGTCAAGCAATCCTCCTGTCTTAGCCTCCCTAGTAGCTGGGACTACAGTAGCGCAACACCATGCCCAGCTAATTTTTAAATTTTTTGTAGAGACCAGGTCTTACTATCTTGTCCAGGCTGGTCTCAAACTCCTGGGCTCAAGCCATCCTCCCGCCTTGGCCTCTCAAAGTGTTGGGATTACAGGCATGAGCTACCACGCCTCGTCTGCTTTTATTTCTTATTTTTCAAAAGAAGAACAAGGGGTGCTCCAGTGGCGCAATTGGTTAGTGTGTGGTACTTATTAACAAGAAAAAGAAACAGAGTCGCTCTGGAGTCACCTGGGAAAAAGGACCACTGTGACCTTCAGGTAAGCATCGGGTTTTGTCCCTCTGGCAGAAATACAGTTTATTTTGTCAGCATGACAAGAAGTCCCCACTCGTCTGACCAAACCAGGCCCTCAGTGTCTGACAGCAGAAAAGGGAGGTAGAGTCACCAGGCGGTAGGGGTGGGCTCCCCCAGCGATCCCCGAGTCAGGCCTGGTAAGCAGGTGGGGTTGGTGACGGGGCTCTGGGATAACCTGCCCGCCATGACGCCCTTCCTAGTGAGGACACTTCCCACAGGGTCCGCCCCACCAGGGATCTGAGCCCCTGAATGCTCAGACACTGCAGAAGACTCAGTGCACCCTCTCTGGGAATCTGTCCCCACCCAGGGACAGGGTTCCCAGACCCAAGGTCTGACAGGTGGTCCTGTTTAATTCTGCATCAATCCACCTGTCCTCCCAACCCTCCCTCCTTATTCCTCCATGTGTCAAGGTTGCAGGGCAAGGGAATCAGCTTGCGTGCCTTCCCTAGTACCGTGGGCAGTGACCACAGGCCACACATGGCCATGGCAAGACAGGGAGGTGCAGGAGGGTGCCTGGCAAATGCAGCACCACCACCCCCAACACCCGCATGTGCCTCTCCTGTGACGCACTCTCGGTCACGGCATGGGCTGTGTCGCCTGCTCCGTGCCCCTCCAGAGCCCAGCACAGAGGCAGCCCCGTGCCTGCTGGCCTTAGAACAGCCCTGAAATCCCACAGAGGGGTTTTTGGAGGGCACCTGGCCCACCCAACCCCAGCTGCAAATTCTCAATTTTCAAAACCAAGTCACTATTCTCCTCCCTTGAAACCATAGAATTCTAGACTTGGAAGGAGCCTCACAATGCTCCGACCTACACTCCTTGTTTACAAGAGAAAACTCTGAGGCACAGAGACGACAGGCAACGTATACACGGTCACACAGCGGTGAGTTGCTGAGCCCCAGCCCTTCCGGCTCCAGCAGCTGTTCTCAAGCTTTCGTGCACACAGGAATCCCCTGGAGCTACGGGGCTTGTTGAATGCAGGTCCCCAGGCCTGGTCAGGAGTAGGTCTAGGGGCCCTGGAATCTGCACTTCGACAGAGCTCCCCCAGAGATCCGCGCACAGCTGGCTCTCAGATGGCACTTGGAGAAACACCACCATGCTCCCCGTTTTTGTGTCTCCATTCCCTGCCTACTTTGCTGGGCTGCTGTAAAGGGAAGACGATGTGACGATGTGACATGAAAGGCTTGAAGATCACCCATCTGTGAAAAGGGTGTCCTTGTGCTGCCTCCTGGTCTCCTGCGCGCCCTCCCCACTCTCTCTGTCTCTGCCCCGCCAGGTCACCTGAGTGATTTTCGAGGCCCCTGCTACCAGGTCTGGTGCCCTGTCTACTTAAAGAGAGATCGTCATGGTCCCCTTGGCGACCCACTGTCCCAAACTGCCTGGAACCCCGATGTCTCAGGGAAAAACCACCAGACCAGGTGCAGAGTCTGGGTCTGGAAGGAGGACGCAGGCTGCTGCCACCCAGCAGAATCAGAGACTGGGGGAGGCGCGGAGTCGGGGTGGTCCCACTCTCTCTTTCTACCAATCGGGTATGGGTTTGGACGCTCCTGGGTGACACTTATCTCAGCCACTAACTACGTGACCTTGTGCAAACCACTTCCCTTCTTTGCACTTCCTTTGTTTCTTGCTGGGTAAATTGTCGGTAAAGGTCTCTCCCAGGCATGGCTGTTGCATTAAAAGAGGCAACACTTGTAAGCTACCAAGTCAGTTGCCAGATAAAACACAGGACGCTCAATGAATGTGGAATTTCAGATAAACAGCGAATAATATTTTTAAATTATTTTTTTGTTTGTGGTATTGTCGTGTTTTGTTTTTTTGCTAATTGGCAGCTAGGTGTTCTGGCATCCCCTGGGGCCCCCTGCCCCCAGCAGGGCAGCTCGCGCTCAGTCCTCAGACCCAGACCTTCCCACCTCCGGACCCTGGAGGAGCCTGGACCAAGGGCACCAGTGGGCCTAACGGTGTCTCGTCCTCCCTTCTGCTGCGAGCTCTGGGGCTGAGCGCTCCCATCAGCCCTGTGGCCACAAGGGGAGGCTCAACTGGCAGACAACACATTTTTGCAACTGTCACAGCCAGTCAAGGTCACAGGGAGAAAGCTCTGTGTCTGTGGGGGGAGGCGGGGGCAGAGGAGGTAAGGGACAGGCAGCAGAGACAGGATCCTTTTTGCTCCTTTCAATTCCCGCCCTGGAAGAGGCAGAGCGCCTGCCTAGAAAGCCTTGGTGCTTGGTCCCTGATGGAGCGACTTTCTCTGGCAGGAAGTGGGTGGTCGGCGTGGCAGGGGGCTGGGAGCCAGGAGGTCCTGGTGCATCGCCCAGCTCCGTTTCTAACCCTCTGTGTGATCTTTGGCAAGTTGCACAACACTGCTCAGAGCCTCCTAGTTAACATAGGATAATAACAACAGCACTAACACTTACACAGTACTTCCTGTGTGCTGGGTACTGCTCTAAGTACTCTTAACTTAGACCCTTTTAACCCTCCCAACGAGCCTATGAGGTAGATATCCCCATTTTACTGTATCATCCCCATTTTACAGATGAGGAGACTGGGATACAGAAAAGTCACACAACGAGTAAGAAATAGAGGCAGGAGGTGAAGGCAAGAGGCTGGTGCCAGAGCCCCACCTGGTAGGCACGCGGCCCTGCTGCCTCTTCGAGAAGTATGAGCAGCAGCTCACATGCAGGAGGAGGGAAAGGGGGCGATTAACATCTATCAGCTACACAGCACCTGCTGCTTTGCTAAGCGCAACTAAGTCCTTTGCAGAGTTGATCTCACGGCAAACATGGTAGAGGATGCCATTGCTACATTCTGAATGCAGAGGCAGGGAAACTGAGGCTCAGAGAGGTCAGAGGCTTGCCCAGAATCAGAAATCTGAATCTCTCGTTTCAAGGTCTGTGCCAGCTCCTGCACTGCCCACCCGCCCTATGGCGCACAGTCGGGGGACACTGCTATGGCCACACAGCACAGGCAGCTGCGTGACCCCAGAGCTGCTCTTGGCACCCTGGGAGGTGCCGGAAGCCTTCAGGCCGCCCTTGAGCTGCCTCCATCCCCTCCCCGCTGGACGAGACCAACCTCCTCCTGAACCCGCCTTGTCCCCAGGGACCTGGACACTGCTCCTTGCTCAGAACCTGTCCATCTTCTCCCCAGTTGGTGTCCGTTTTCTTCCTGATACCATGGACAGGAGGAGGAGAAACACGCTACATTCATACTGCTTGTCACTTTCAGCCACATCGCCTCGTCTTCATCCTGACAGCCACCCTGTTAGACGGACGAGGCAGCATCACCCGTGTCCCAGCTGCACACGTGGGGAAGGTGCAACTCTAAAAAGCGAAGTGACCTACCCAGAGTCCCCCAGATTTTAAGCCAGGACTCAAACACACGTCTCAGACTTCACATCCAGGACCCTGCGGAGATCTCAGAGGCCAACTCAAATCTAGAGTCAAATCTAGAGATGAAGAAACCGAGGGCCAGACAGGATAAGTAGCCTGTTGGAGGTCACAGCCACCCATAACAGAACTGAGACCGAAACCCGCAGCTCCTGTTCCTAACACCACTCCTTCATCCGGATAGCAGTGGAAGCCAATTACACCGGCCCAGCCAGCAAAGGGGGTGACTGATGGCAACCTCGCCAAAAAGCAAAGGCAGGAACAACCAGAGCCAGGGCGTACGCCCATCCCTGGGTGAGGTCCTCATCCGGGCGCTCCTGTCCCCGGGACAGATTCTGGTGGGAAGATCTGGGGAGCCAGACAAGTGAACGAGGACAAAGTTTAAAGCTGGGGGACTCTGCACCTTGCAGGCAGGATCACTTTAGGAACTGCTCCCGTGGTAGAGCCGGCCTGAGCTGACAGTGCCCGCTCAGGGGCTTCCTGCATCTGCTGAGGAGTGACCACCCCCGCCAGTGGAGTATGTACTTATAACAGAGAAAAGAAGGGGACACAGGGATTCCGCACATGGATGAGCAGGGTCCGTGACTTCTCAGTAAATGGAGAGAAAGATACACTGAAGCTAAACCTGCAGGTGCATAACCTTTTATAATGGGCACCCCACAGCTCTGGTTCCAACTCTGCACAGCCTTGGTAGCAAGGTGGGAGGCGGGGTCCTGCTCTGGGAGGTCACTGTGGGCACCGGCACTCACAGGCTCACAGTGGAAGGCCACTGAGGGAAGGACACCCACGGGCCCCTGTCCAGGCGCTCCTCCCTACGGATGCTGCTGCGGTCCCCTCCTTCTCAGCTCAACCTTTGCTTCCCTCCTGCTGGCCTGCAGGGGGGGGGCTAACTCCCCTTGCCTTGTGTTCTTGTCCGCCAGTGGGTACGGATGCTGAAGCCACACATAGCTGGAATGTGCCCCTGGAAGGCTACACCAGGGAAGCAAAGGGGGTAGTGGCTGCTACATTTTTGTTCAGCTTTTTCACATCTGGGCTGAAAGCCCCAGAACTGTCAATCATTACTGCATCACTGGATCTTAGTGGGCTGCTGCTACCCCTACCGGGATTATTGCTCCCCTTTTAGGCAGAAGAGCAAACCCGGTCTGAGAAGCTGAGAGATCAGCTCAGGCCCCAGACGCTGCTCAGGAGCCCTGACAAGCCCTGGCTCTCCCTGTCCAGGGCACTGAGAATGGGGCCGTTCCCCACACAGGAGGGGGACCTCCACTTTAAAAGGGAACCAACAGTAACCCGCAGCCACCAGTCCTAGGACTCAAAATCAAAGCCCAGTGAGATGATCCCGGTCACGCCCCAAAAATGAAAGGCCCCTCACTTGGAAAAGTGAGTTATTGGAGAAACGGGGAAAAGTACGGCCTCGGGGCCCAGAAACTCCAGAGAATTCCAGATGTGTCCTTTCCACGACCCTCTCCAGCAGAGACCCAGGAAAAGTTCAGGCTGGGAACCTTCCAAGGTTACCCGGAGCAACTCTCACCCAGAGAGCACTCTCACCCAGGGCACTTGGTCCGAGCCCCCAAGCCTCCTCCTACAGACTCAATCTGAGTCCCGCCCTCCACCCCGGGTCTGGCCAGAGCTCCTGGCGCCCAGACGCACGACGGTGGTGGCCTGTCCCTGCTCCCTCCCTCCAGCCCAGCCAGCGCGCTCACCTTTGGGCAGTTTGGACGCGTTCTCCTGGATCCAGGAGAAGAGGTGGGCGAAGTCGCAGTCGCAGAGCCAGGGGTTCCCGTCCAGGCGCAAGGTGCGCAGCGCGGGCAGCGCGGCCAGGGCGGCCACGCTGAGGCTGCGCAGGTTGTTGTCGTTGAGCTCCAGCACCTGCAGCGACTCCAGGGTCTCGAAGGCGGCCTCGTGCACGCCCGCCAGGTTGTTGTTGGCCAGGCTCAGCTTGACCAGCCTCCCCGCTGAGCGGAAGGCGCCGGCGCCCAGCTGGGTCAGGTTGTTGTAGCTGAGGTCCAGGAACGCGAGCTTGGCCGAGCCGCTGAACGTGCCCTCCTCCAGCGAGCGCAGCGAGTTGTTCCTGAAGTCCAGGTACACCAGGTCGCCGTAGAAGATGAAGAAGTCCTCGGGGATCTGCTGGATGCGGTTGCCGGCCACCAGCAGCTTGCGCACGTCCAGGGGGAAGGGGTCGGGCACGCTGGGCAGCCCGCGGTCGCGGCAGTCCACGGTGTGCGGGTCGGTGCAGGCGCAGCCCGCGGGGCACGCGTGCCCGGGCGCGAGCGGCAGCAGCAGGAGGAGGCTGCCGAGCCCGAGCGCCGCGGTGGCGCAGGCGGGGGCGCGGGGGACGGCGCGGGGGCGCATGGCCGAGGGGCCCGCGCGGGCCGCGGCGACGCGGACGCGGCTTTCGGAGCGAGCCCTGGCGCGGGGCGGCGCGGCGGGGCCCCGGCCGCCGGGCGCGGGGAGCCGGAGGGCGGCCCGGGCGAGGAGGGCGTGCGCCCGGGCGCACGGGGGCGACGGAGCGCAGCACGGACCGACTCGGGGAGCCCGGGCGGCGGGGACAGACAGCGGAGAGGCGGGGAGGGAGGGGCGAGGGACTCGCGAAAGGATTTACCCGGACAGGAAATTAACCCGCTGGAAAATCCCGGGGAGAGGCGGGAGCGGTAGGGGTGGTTGAGTTGCTGTCGCCAAACACAGCCCCACCCGGGCAGCTTATTTCCGAGACCAGAAGATAAGACCCGCCGCGCGGACTCCGTCAGCGGCACTTGAGGTCTAAGTTCAGTGACCCCCGAGCCCCTGGAGCGGTGTCCATAGAGCGTGTCCCTGGTATTCGCCCCGCACCTCGTGCCCGCCTGCTGCCAAAGCGCACCCCGCGCGCCACCCCCTGTTACCAAAAGGGTGGGACCCGGGTCACCCTGACTCTGCTCCGGGGATAATCCCCACAAGCTCTCCGGGCGAGCCAGGGGCTGCTGACCCGACTTTGGGCGGGGCTCCAAGGAGAGAGTGGCTGGTCTTCCTCTCCCCTCCCCCACCCTCACTTGACCCATCTTAGTGAGGTGGGACGGTGAGCAAGACAGGCAGCTGCCAAGGCCCTGCTGTGGCTCGAAGGAAGGCCAGGGCCAGTCAGCACTTTCCATGCTGGCCCGGCCTCTCCACGCAACTGGCATCCACCAGGCAGAGATCAGCTGCTGGTCTGACAGAGGCCCAGCTGGCCGCACTGTGCCTGGGGTCACCAGGCCTGAGTTCTGAGCGGGGTGGCCTAGCCTGGTGCCTCTGCCGTTCTGGACCAGGTTAACCCTATCTGTGAAACGGGAAAGGGTAATAGGTATGTCTCCAGCTTTGGAGGAGTGCCAAAGTTCAAAAATTATCTTTTCCTTCCCTCCCCCCATCAAACCCCCAGCTTTTATGGCCTAGGCAGGTGGTCCGGGAGCTGCCAATGAGCTGAAATGAAAGGCCAGCTGGGAGTGGGTGAGGTTAGCCTCAGACACTGGCAGGAGGATTCCCTCTTCACCAACCCCCAAGCCAAACTCCTTTCCCTCTGCACCGGCCCATTTTAGAAACTTCTCTCTGGGGAGGTCCCTACAGAGCCACCAAGAGATTGTCCTGCTGTTGGCTATTTTGGTCCAAACACCCTGGAATTGATAAGCTCCCACTGGACCAAAATAACCCAGGGAACAGCTGTTGGGCAACAGGCCCCCAGAGACCCTGTCCTGGTCCCCTGGCCCCCCGGTCCTGCTGGGGATTGGTGGAGCCACAGATTCTGAAGCCACAAAGCTAAGCCCCCAGACTTCTCCAAGGGTACATGCAATCTTGATGCTCTGAGCCGTGGGGTCAAAACACTGAGCCTCTGGGACGGAGCCGAGCGCTCAACAGAGGAGAGTATTGGCAGGAGCCCGGAGAAGGGCAGGGGGAGACCCAGGGGAAGATTTGAGACACTGCAGCTCTTTCCCTGCTTATATCCCAGCCCACCAAGCCAGACCTCCGAAGTTCCCTATCTCTGTCCCCACTAGCCCAGGGACCCCGGCTTGCTGTTGCCATCCCGGTTTCCAGGGCTCGGCCCTCCTTCCCTCCTCTGATCTCATGCTCTTGAAGAGGCAGGTGCTGGGGGAAAGGTCTGAATGCTCCCAGAGTGGGTGGAAATGCCTCAGCCTACATAAAGGATGCATAAATTATTGAAGTCACACAAAGCACAGGCAGGTGGCAGAATAAACACATCCTCCAACCTTACAACCCTGCAAATCACTCTGAGATGATCTGTTGCACTTCTCCAATCTCAGGCGTGGTGCTGGCTGCTCATCCCAGTACTTGTTTGAGCTCTTAGTGTCACTGCTTTGTGACACCTGTGTTTGGGTGGGCTGTCATCTTGCACGTGTGCGCCCATGTGTCCGTATGTCAGAGTTTGCACACAGCCGTCCGTGCCAAGCGGTCCGGTTGGCTGGCACACTGGTCTACAAGTCAAGACCCTGGATCTGGTCCTGGCCCCGGCGCTAGCCACAGAATCTTTCACAGCTTATTTGATCTTCCTGGGGACCTCTCCGCCTGGGTCCCTGGGTCTCTTGAAGGTAAATAAAGTCTTTTCAAAATTTCAAAAAGTCTGGTGCAAATTGGGCCTTTACCTTTGAGTAGGTCACCCAGAGTAAATGCTGCAATTCTTGACAGTGAACTCGGTGGTAGCCGGGCAGAAACTTGAACTGGTGACTTTAATTAATGAAAACAAAGATAAATCTTTACGGAATAAATGCGCAGCATTTGGCTGACAAGGGCTTGCAAAACAAGGGGGATGCATGGTAGTTAAATGACAAAAAGGACTCCTGGCAATGAACCAGTTAAGAAATACCACTCCTAGCCTTGATTTCCTCATCCTGAAACTAAGAGAAAATACCTTCCCTATCTCCCCATCCACAGCCAGGTGAGGGCCACCTGGGGGTATTTGTATGGGAACAGGATTGGAAAAGTGTTTAAAGAAACACCGCCTATGTTATAAAAGTAGCTGTAAGTCTTGCCATGGCAGGAACTACTTGCTGCTTTGAGTGTCCCCAAAGTTCCTGGGATCCAAATCTAGGCATTTTTTCATTAAAAGCAGCAGGACCAGCATGGCTGGGGGTTGTGGGGAGTAGGGCTGTCCCCCGTATTCCAGGATTCACCCACCTTGGGGAAAATGCAAGCTTTGCCACCTCTGGTTCTCCCCCAGCAAACAAAACAGAGCTGTGACCTTAGCAAGGTCACACTGTGAGTCAGTGATAGGTGCCGGAAATAGAGCACAGGCATTCTCAGTCCCACCTGCGCCCTGCACCCACTCACCCTGCTCCCTCCCCAGGACAGGAGCCTCTCCCCACTCCAGGACAAACACTGCAGGTAAGGGGAGAAAAGTAGGAGATTCCATTTGTCATCTCTGTTTCTGTGTTTATTCTCAGTGTCAATGCACTTCGTAATTCATATTCAAGAGGCTCAAAACAGAGGTGTGGCAAACACCCGAGGTATCCCCATGTTTTAAAACCTGATGTCCTGGCCAGGCACTGCGGCTCACGCCTGTAATCCTGGCTCACTCCTGTAATCCTAGCACTCTGGGAGGCCGAGGCGGTCGGATTGCTCGAGGTCAGGAGTTCCAAACTAGCCTGAGCAAGAGTGAGACCCCATCTCTACTATAAATAGAAAGAAATTAATTAGCCAATTAATATATATAGAAAAAATTAGCTGGGCATGGTGGCACATGCCTGTAGTCCCAGCTACTCGGGAGGCTGAGGCAGCAGGATCGCTTGAGCCCAGGAGACTGAGGTTGCTGTGAGCTAGGCTGATGCCACGCCACTCACTCTAGCCTGGGCAACAAAGCAAGACTCTGTCTCAAAAAAATAAAAATAAAACTTGATGTCCTACTGTCCCCAGCTCTTCCAGCAGAATCCCCACCCCCCTCTGTGCTCCCAGCTACAGAGCACTTCCTGTCTTGTCTTACTTACTGTCCTCATCTGATTCCAGGTGAGGTGGCCCCGGGAGCTATGGGAATGGTGGTCCCCAGGGCATCCCCCGCACGAGGCCTGGCCCCTGTAAGCAAAATCAATCAACCAGTCCATCCAGTATCCAGCCATGAGAGTTACCCCCTTTGGTTACCAGACTTATGTCTATATTAGCCCAAGGGCTGGCCTCAAACTGTAACTGAGATGATGCCACTATGTTATGTGCAGGGGCCTGAATTTAGGCACAAATGCTAGGTCTGCATGATAAGATCACGGCTGGTGTTTGGTGATGTCATTTGGACTACTGGCGTGTGTCGCCTCTGCTCAGCGCCTGGCTGGGGTGGGCAGAAGGCATGAGGACATCTCCCAGGCTCCAGGAAAGGAGTCAAGCCCTACCCCTTTGCTTGGGGCAGTCTGACTTGAGGGAACCTGCTCTCTTCTCCAGGGACACTGCTGTGTCTCTGTCTTTAGCTAGTGACAAACCCAAGCAACTCAGTGTTGCCGTCCCTCTGCCTTTCCTGCCATTACCACCAGGGGGCACCGCTTGCTGCTGTCACTGGTCTGAGCTGAGCACCTGATCTCAACACAGCAGTTTCCTTTACTCCCCTCCAGCCAGGCTGGACCTACTTTTTAGAATAAAAACTCCTGACAGTCGTTTGAGCCCAGGAATTGGAGGTTGCTGTGAGCTATGATCGTGTCACTGCACTCTAGCCTGGGTGACAGAGAGAGACTCTGTCTCTAAGTAAATGAATAAATAAACTCCTGCCTCTGGAGTTTCACCTCTGGGAGCCGGAAATGAATCTTCTACAGCCTAAGTAGGAGGCAGGGTCATAGTAGCAGGCGGGAACGTGGGTTTGGAGTCACACAGGCCTGGGTCTGATCCTGACCGTGTCATCTTGGACAAGTTACTTAACTTCTCTGAGCCTGTGTTTTCCCATCCAGGAAATGGGATAATACTAGTGTCACCATCACTGGGCTGTTAATGAGGATGAAATGAGGTGTCTATCAAGGGCTTACTTAGCAGTGAGACTGATGCATAGTCATGGCACAATAAATGGTAACCACATGATGATCCATTTCTCTCTTTACATGTGTAGCAAATAAGTTTCATGTAGGTGGATATTCTTCAGGTCAAGAATTTATTATTTTTATTTTACTTATTTATTTTTCTAGATGGGGTCTTGCTCTTGCTCTTGTCTCAAACTCCTGAGCTCAAGTGATCCTCCCACCCCAGCCTCCCAGAGTGCTAGGATTACAGGTGTGAGCCATCGCTCTGGCCCCGTTAAAAAATTTAAGTGTCCACCTCTCTGGAGTTTATTAGTTAGTGATGCCTTAACAATCTAGGGTCGGTTTTAGTAACTCTCCCTGCCCTGAACCATTCCCCACTCCAAGCGTATGCACCCACACGCACACGCCTGAGCCCTCCCCGGTGCCGGCTGACTCTGTGAGCACAGTTATAGGTGAGCAGCTTCCCTCCCCCGTGGCTGGCTGGCTTCATTGGTCTGAGCATGGGCAGACTCATGAGAGTGAGGATGTGGGGTCAGTCCCTCAGCCCAGCACAAGGAGACATGTGTTCTCTGCTCATGGTCGGAGCTCCTAGAGCTGGCCATCCAGCAAATGGGTGACTTTGGGTAGGGCTGGGGGAGGGTGGGGATTGTGCCACCCTGTCTGCCCCAAGAGGAGGAAAATGAGAGTCCGAGGCACCATCAGCCCACAGGTAGGAGGCACAGGTCACGGTGAGCCCAGGAGTCATCCCTTGTTCCTCTTCACCTGCCCCGGTCTCCATCCATCCACAAGGCCCCTTGGCCCCACCTCTCTGCATCTCCACCGTTACCTCCTTGGTCCAAACCAGCACTGCCCTTTAGAGTAGCCCCTGACTGGCCATCTAGCTCATGTCTTGCTCACGCTCCCAATACCCCAGGAAGCCAAGTGACCCACACCCTGCTTAGATACCCCCAAGGGCTTCCTGTAAAGGTGACCCCCAGTATCCTCAGATGCAGGTATTCCTTGAGCAGGAATGGGTCCTGCAACTTGGAACAGGGCAGAGGTGGTGGGTGCCATTTCTGCGATCAGATTACAAGAGATGGGGACTTCATCTCACTCCCAGTCTCTCTCTGTTGCCTCCTGGGCTGGCGCAGTTTGATTCGGCAAGCCACCGTGTTGGCCTGGCCCTCACGGCAAGGAACGGCAGGGGGCCTCAGAGGGACAGCCTGTGAGGAACCAAATCCTGCCAACAACCACACGAGCTCGAACCAGGGCCTTCCCCAGATGAACCTGGAGGTGACTCCAGCCCAGCCAGCACCTTGACTGCAATCTGTGAGACACTCAAGAGGAGAGGACCCAGAAAAGGCCTGTCTAGACTTCTGACCCACAGAAACTATGAGATTAAAACTGTGCTAAATGCGGGGATCATTTGTTACACAGCAAGAGCTGACTAATACACCGTGGCACTTGGAATAAAAATCTACCAGGCCCGTTGTGCCTCCCTCACCCCATTTCAGACACCTCCTCTCTTGCTGTTCCTCTCTCCAGCTGCTCTGGTCTTTTTTTCTAATTCCTCACCCTTGTGCCCATGGTGGGGCCTTTGCCTTGCCGTGCCCTCCCCCAGTCTGCTTCCTCCCCAGCTCTTGGTGTGGTCGTTTAGATCATCTCAACCCAAAGGTCACCTCCCAAAACTGGCCTTCACTGACTTCCCCATCTTCCCCAGTTGCTCTGCTGTATGTCCCAAGTCACTTCCCTTGTTCTGTTATCTTCGAAGCACTTATCACCTCCTGACCTTACCTGGCTTGCTCGTTTGCTTACATACCCTCTCCACATCCCCCTGCTAAGATGGAACCTCTGTCAGTGCTTTGTCCCAGGTCCTGGAATCAGCCCCAGAACACGACAGGCACAATGAGTTAATTTGATTAATTAATTAATTGCCACCTACAGATGGTGGTTCTCAAGTAGGCTACCAGTTTCTCAACATTTTGTAGTGGAGTGTCACCTGGAGACGCTATTACCTTTCCTGTTGCCGAGAGGCCCCCATCCCTGCAAAGATGGCCTTGGCTCTGGTCCTGTGGGAGTAAAGGGGTCATGCGGAAAGCACGAAGCACTCCGGCTGCACCGTCCCCAGCCCTGGGAGTTTGGGACCTTGTTCCTCTTCACTCCGTCAAAAGCACGCAGCGCCCCATGAATAACATCATCCCATCTACCTTCGAGCCTTCATACCGACCCTCTTCCTGCCTTGCCTCTCACCCATTCCACGGTTACTTAAGGAAACTTGGTGTCCCCGAGGGAGTCCTTCCAGAATCACCCTGGACAGTCTGAGTAAGTGCTGCGCTAGGTCTGGGGGTACAAGGATGGGGCCAGCATGGCGGCATGCTCTAGGGGCCCATGGCAGCCGTAAGAAGAAATAACCACTGTTTGGTTAGAGCTCGGGCCTTCCATGTTGGTCAGTAAAACTCAGATTCCTACAGTTGCATTCAGGATATTGAAATAGGAGCAGTGCATTTGGGTGGCGGCAAAGCTGAAAACATCGGCCCTTGGACCAGTCGCTTCTCAGCTGCTCCTTTTCTGCAAGTGAAGTCATCTTTCTAAGCCTCAGTTGCTTCATCTGTAGAATGGGGACCCATACCCTACCTCATGGGGTTATTCTAAGGATTAAATACGATAACGTACAAAGCAGCATCTGGTGCAACCTCTGAGGGGTGCTCAGGAAATAGCAGCACCTGAAGGTGGGAACGTTTTCAGCTTTTAGACGCCTCCGGCAAAACAGTCTGCTGCCTGCTTAATATTCCAAAGGAAGGCGGGGAGCTGGGTCCTAGGAAGACAGAGATAGAGTAGACAGCCTCAGCTCTCGGGTGACTCACAATCCCCTTGAAGAGACGGGACACAGGCGGCAAGGACTCGCTCTACACAGTAACTGCCAAACAAGTCCACCGGTTAATAAATGCCACTGGCATTTGGAGGAGTCGGGGATGTCTGGGCTGGGACGATAGGAGAAAGGTACATCTCGATGCCATTTATCACATTTTCCGTGTCGGATCTTGGCTCACAAGGCCGTGTGGCTTCATGCTCCTATTCCCTGGCGCACAGCATCCCCTCTGCGGGGCCACCTGGCAGGCTCCTCCCCGCCCTGGAGATGCCACAGGTTTCTCCGTGAGGCCTGGACCTTCCCGGTACAGGCAAATATTCCCTGGTTTGTGTCTGTTGCTGTCCAGGCCTCTGTGACTGTCCCTTGCGTGTGGCGTGGTATTTATTGGTTACATGTTCGTCTCTCTTCCTCTATCGTGACTGAGCTCTGGCATGGGAAGAGAGAGGTCCTTGTGAACAAGGACGGCAGGGAAAGGTCCTCCTGAGCAAAGGTCTGGCCTTTTCGTCTTTACACCTTGGAATTCAGCACAGAGCCCTGCCTAGAGCAGGTGCTCGGTGTGTCTCTGCGGAATGAGTGAATGAGCGCATGCGCGTGTGAGCAAATGACTCTGCCACTGGGAACTTAACGAGACAGGTCTCTGCCTCCCGGATCCTGAGCACACTTGCTATTTACAGGACTGCAAAGCCCCTCTGCACCTGTCATCTCAAGTGATCCTCAGAGCCATTGTTGGGGGTGGGAGGAGGGGAGAAGCATCCCTGTGCCCATTTTACAGTAACCCAGCCTCCAGCTGGTCCCGGTTACTCACCTTGACACAGCCGAGGAGCCCCAAGGATGCTTGACGTTTCAGACCCCAAAACAAGTTTCCCATGCTACCTTTGCAGCTCTGTGGCCTAAGTGCAGGGTTAGTCATGATGGGCTGTTAGCAGGTGGCTGTTGATGGGATGGATTGACTGATCGATTGGAGTAGGGTCTCAGAGCCTGGAATTGTAAAATTTATTTTTGATCAGTCACACGTATCTGGCTGTTGAACAGTATTTAAGCTGTCACAGGTAGCCTCTGCCCTCCCCCAGCCCCATACTGCAGATGTGCACACCCTCCACCCTCTTTCAGGTGAGTCTTTCTGAGAGAGTGGAGTAGAAGGCTGACACATCCCAAAGGTGAAACTGTCTAAGGGCCACCAGGATTCTTTCTAGGAAATGCAAGAGCACATAGGATTTGCATACATTTGCATGTGTTCCCAAAGTCATCTCCTTGAGTTCTTGAAACAATTAATAGGTAAAGCCACTTCATCCACGCCAACCAATAGAGAAGCAGACACACTGACAGTCCAAGCAACTGTGACTGCTTCTTCCCTGTAGATTCTTCTAAATTAGTGTGAAATCATTCTAAGTATTACTGAAGACCCCAGAGGCTCCAAAAACATGACATTTATGCAACAACAATAATAGTAGTGATAATAGTATCTAACGCTGAGCACTTTTGTGTCAGGCACTTCTCTATGAGCTTTGAATATTTTATCTTCATCTTCTCGATAATCCAAAAGGTAGGTCCAACTATTATCCCCATTTTACAGGCGAGGAAACAGGTCCACGGAGTTAATGCCACGTGGCTTCTCAGTGATTCACACACGGGCATTCTGGCTCCATTTATTTCTGTAGCATATGTTAGTTTAAGCACCTACTATGAGCCCAGATATTATTCTAAGCACTAGGGACACTGCGGTGAATGAAAAGACAAAGTCTCAGTTGTCACAAAGCATTAATGTGCATTAGTTAGGGAAAGATTGGGTTGCTGGAACAAAGAGACCCCGACATCTATATTTTTTTATTTCGGCATATTATGGGGGTACAGATTTTAAGGTTTCAATAAATGCCCTTTCTCCCCTCCCCCCA
This sequence comes from Mirza zaza, assembly GCA_008750895.1. Lineage (NCBI taxonomy): Eukaryota > Metazoa > Chordata > Mammalia > Primates > Cheirogaleidae > Mirza > Mirza zaza. The sequence goes on along the minus strand of VSMD01026647.1, from coordinate 65,785 downwards.
CAAGTCTGAGCTTCCAGCATGACCATCCCCCAGATGGTACACATCTCACTCATTATGTATGTATATACCCGCCCCCCCTCCCCCCTCCCACCTCCCACCTGCCCAATACCCTATTACTGTAGTACCTATGTGTCCACTTAGGTGCTGCTCAGTTAATACCAGTTTGCTGGTGAGTATATGTGGTGCTTGTTTTTCCATTCTTGGGATACTTAGTAGTATGGGTTCCAGCTCTAACCAGGAAAATATAAGATGTGCTATATCACTGTTGTTTCTTAGAGCTGACTAGTACTCCATGGTATACATATACCACATTTTATTAATCCATTCTTGGATTGATGGGCACTTGGGCTGTTTCCACAGCCTTGCGATTATGAATTGTGCTGCTATAAACATTCGAGTGCAGGTGTCTTTTTTGTAGAGTGTCATTGGATCTTTTGGGTAAATGCCCAGTAATGGGATTGCTGGATCAAATGGTAGATTCACTTGTATCGCTTTAAGATATCTCCATATTGCTTTCCACAGTAATTAAATCAATCTGGTATTGGCAGAAAAATAGGAATATTGACCAGTGGAACAGATCTGAGAATCCTGATATGAAACCATCCTCATATAGCCATCTAATCTTTGACAAAGCAGATAAAAACATACACTGGGAAAAAGAATCCCTTTTCAATAAATGGTGCTGGGAAAACTGGATAGCCACTTGTAGAAGGCTAAAGCAGGACCCACACCTTTCACCTCTCACAAAAATCAACTCACGCTGGATAACAGACTTAAACCTAAGGTATGAAACTATTAGAATTCTAGAGGAAAATGTTGGAAACACTCTCCTAGACATCGGCCTAGGCAAAGAGTTTATGAAGAAGTCCCCAAAGGCAATCAAAGCAGCAACAAAAATAAATAAATGGGACATGATCAAACTAAAAAGCTTCTGCACAGCCAAAGAAACAGTCATGAAAGTAAACAGACAACTTACAGAATGGGAGAAAATTTTTGTATCCTATGCATCTGATAAGGGGCTGATAACTAGAATATACTTAGAACTCATGAAAATCAGCAAGAAAAAATCAAATAACCCTATTAAAAAGTGGACAAAGCACTTGAACAGAAACTTTTCTAAAGAAGACAGAAGAATGGCCAACAAACATATGAAAAAATGCTCACCATCTCTAATCATCAGGGAAATGCAAATCAAAACCACAATGAGATATCACTTAACTCCAGTGACAATGGCCTTTATCAAAAAGTCTCCAAACAATAGATGCTGGTGTGGATGCGGAGACAGAGGAACACTCCTACACTGCTGGTGGGACTGCAAACTAGTTCAACCCCAACATCTATTAAACAAAGAAGTGAATTTCTCTCTTGAGTAGTAATTCAAGGCGTGTGTCCCAGGCTGGTGGGCAGTCCTGCTTGAACCACATGGTCATGCAGAAAACCCAGGTTCCCTCCATGTCATTGTTCTAGGCAATGCCTACCCAGGCCACTGTCTTCACCTGCTTAGGTGAGGCTGGGCTGCTGCCATGTCCCCATAGCAGCAAGAAGGTGGAAGGGAGTCTGGAGGGGCCGCACCCAGTGTGCTATAAGCCCAGGCCTGGGAGGAGCAGCCGTCATTCCCGTTTCCTCTCTGTGTGGAAACCTAGGCCTGTGGCCATATCCCACTTCAAGAGGGGCAAGGAACAGGGACTAGCCAGGGGCCAAGGAGGAAGAGGAGAAGGATTGGGGTGGGCAGCAAGGAGCCTTTGCCATGGAATGACATCCACAAAGCAAATAAATATGTTGGGTGATGTCAGAAAGCAATAAATGCAATGAAGAAAAACAGAGCGGCGGCAGGGCGGGAGAGTTGATGGGCTCACGACAGAGCCAGCAGCTCTTAATCACTGTCCTTAACTGACCCCATTACACCTGTGCTCACGGTGACAGTGAAGAAGCCTCAGGAGAGCCTCAAGCCCTTCCTGAACCAAATAAGGTCAACTTGTGTCCAGCTGAGTAGCCAGGTGCTCTGGCCAAGCAAGAATTTCCTGGACTTGACCTTTATGGAGTGTCTCGTGCCTTTATCGAGGTATTTTTATTTATGAGTCATTTTACTCTCATTAGAAAAAACTCTTTAAGGTAGCTAGGGCAGGTGTTGTCATCCCCCTTTGATGAGAGGGGAACTTCAGGCTTAGAAATGTTCAGTTCAGTTAAAAAATAAACTGTATTGAGCTCCTATATGCCAAGAAACTGGGATAAAAGGGTAAATGGAATGTGTTTCCCTGGGATACCTTGACAAGTAGCTTAGTGTGGTATGCAGACATATAAGCACATAATTTTTTAAAACATACAATGGTTAAAGTATGCATTAATATAAAATATAGCAATACAGAGGAGGAAGGAAATAGTAATTCTGCCTGGGTATAAAGGATCGGAGAAAGTATCATAAAACAGGCAATAACTGACCAAGGTTTTGAAGCATGAATAAGAGTTCTCCAAGCAGATGGGGAAGCTGTTCCAGGTAGGGAAAATATGTTCCAGAGAGAACTGCATACTTAAGGCATAGAGGTGCAACAATATAAAAAAGCTTCATACATTTGATGATGAACATTTGAGAAAGGCTCACTAAACTTTAAAAATCAATGACAGAAAATAACACAGGTTTCCCAATTCATAGTCCATGCTAGTTTTTGACCTTCTTTTGCAGTGTTCCAAGGGCCTGGCAAGCTAATGCCTGGGTGTTGGCTCTGTTTAAAATCAGAGCATTTTAAAAGCTCTGATAACAAAGGTCTGATTTCTACTCATTTATCCAACAATACCTACAGAATGTCTTCTAAATGGATCCCAGGATTGGTGCAGTGGCTCACACCTGTAATCCCAATGCTCTGGGAAGCTGAATCGGGAAGATCACTTGAGGCCAGGAGTTTGAGACTAGCCTGAGCATCATAGTGAGACCCCATTTCTAAAAAAAAAAAAAATTCAAATTAAAAAAAAAATTAGCCAGACATGGTGGTGCATGCCTGTATTCCCAGAGACTTAAGAGGCTGAAGGAGGAGGGTTGCTTGAGCCTAGGAGTTCTGAGCTGCAGTGAGCTATGATCCCACCATTGCACTCCAGCCTGGGCAACAGAGAAAGACCCTGTCTGTAAAAAATAAACAAATAAAAATAGATGGATTCCAAATATACGAACTAGAACATCGAGGATACAGTGACACCCCTGGGCCAGCCTAATTCCCAAGATGACAGACGGGGCTGAGGAGAGGGCAGGCTTCACTGGGAAGACCACTGTATTTTGCATGGTCAGGAAACTGCACTTTGTTCTGAGATCTTGAAAGATTTTACTCTGATATAATTGGGTGTGCATTTTAGGGAGCTGACTCTGGAGGCAGTATAGGGATGGACTTGGAAGGAGAGCCAGTCCTAGAAGATGCTCCCAGCAATCCAAGGTAGCATCACCCAGCACTCCTGGAAGTCTTCCAGGAGAAAAAGAAACATCAATCTGCCCAAAGAATCCAGCCTAATGCTCCCAGCAGCATAATTTATAATAGCCAGAAACTGGAAACAGCCCAGATGTCCTTCAACTGGTGAATGGGTAAAACAAATGTGGTAGATCCATGCAATGGAATACTATGTACCAACAAAAAAGAACAAACTACCGATACATGTTATAACCTGGATGGACCTCAAGAACATGGTGCAAGCCAGGCATGGTGGCAGGCACCTCCAGTCCCAGGTGACACCACTGCACTCCAGCCTGGGCAACAGAGCAAGACCCCATCTCTAAAAACCATTTTTTAAAAAACCAAAAAAAACCCCAGGATGCTAAGTGAAAGAAGGCAGTCAGGAAAGACCACATATTGTACTGGTCCGTGTACATGAAATGTTTGGAAAAGGCAAATCTACGGGGCCAGAAAGTGTGCCTGCCTGTGGCGGGGAGTGGGGGCGGGGATTAACTGCACCTGAACATGAGGGAACTTTCTGGGGTGATGGAAATGTTCTAAAACTGGATTGCAGCGATGGCTACACAACTCCATACATTTATTAATAATCACGGAAGCGACAGGGATGTCTCGGATCATGCTTAGGTCAGGGCTTTGGTGTGCCCATCACCGGAATAGTGTTCGTTGTACCCAACCGGTAAGTTTTTACCCCCTCTCCCTCTTCTTGGTTTCTCATGTCCCTTATATCGTTTCGTGCCCGTGTGTACCCATCTATTAGCTGCCACTTATCAGTCACTTCAGTGAATTTTAATAAATGTATGGAGCTGTGTAACCATCACTGCATTTTCCCTCCATGACATCTCATCCAGGCCACCGTCGCTGTGAGAGTGACAGCCTGGGGCCAGCCGGGCAGAGCAGCCTCCCACTGCGGCGTCCTGAGTTTTCTGGTCCAGTGGTGCCGAGTGGATGCACTTGGACCCCTGCCAACCCTGCAGGAGGCAGCCTGGCTGGACCTGGTCACCTATCATTGTCCCCCCCGCAGCACTCGCCTCTGCGCAGAGTCCCTCAGTGGTCCATGGGGCCATCCGCTGGTTGGACAAATATTTACCTAACACCTGCCGTGCAAGCCACCTGCCCAGCTAAGCGCTGCTCTGGGAGGACAAACAGGTATCCCACGAGGTGGTTCAGGGCCACCGAGAGTTTCTGCTCCATTTGGGGGACAAAATGTCCACAGAACTGCTCTTCCCTTTGCCTCCCCTCTCATGCCAGCAGGACCCTCAGCCATCATCGGGAGGTCCAAGCGAGGAGGGCCAGAAAGGGACTGTGTGCCCAGTGCTGAGCCTGGAGGTGACATGGCCACCCTGCTGGGATCGAATCCCAGCTTTGTTGCTTATCAACTATAGGATCTTGGCTCAAGTTACTTAAATGTTCTTAGTCTGTTTTCCATGGCTTTTAATAGAACAGCTGACACTGGGTACTTTATAAAGAAGAGAAATTTATTTCTTACAGTAAGGAGGCTGGGAAGCCCCCGATTGAGGGGCAGAATCGGGTGGGGACTCTCTGCAAAGTCACATGACAGGGGGCCAAGCACATTCATGTGCTAGCTCAGGTCTCTGTTCCTTTTTTTTTTTGAGACAGAGTCTCGCTTTGTTGCCCAGGCTAGAGTGAGTGCCGTGGCATCAGCCTAGCTCACAGCAACCTCAAACTCCTGGGCTCAAGCAATCCTGCTGCCTCAGCCTCCCGAGTAGCTGGGACTACAGGCATGTGCCACCATGCCCGGCTAATTTTTTCTATATATATTAGTTGGCCAATTAATTTCCTTCTATTTATAGTAGAGACGGGGTCTCGCTCTTCCTCAGGCTGGTTTTGAACTTCTGACCTCGAGCAATCCGCCCGGCTCAGCCTCCCAGAGTGCTAAGATGAACCACCACACCCGGCCTCTGTTCCTTTTCTTATAAAGCCACCGGTTCTTCTCCCGTGATAACCCATGAATCCAGCCGCCCACCAGTGGATGAATCTATTCCTGAGGACAGCGCCCTGGTGACCCGCCTCCCAATACTGCCACTTTGGGGACTAAATTCCAACATGAATTGTGGAGGGGACAAATATCCAAACCATAGCGTGTTCCGTGCCTCGTTCTTTCCATCTCTAAAATGGGAATTACAGTCCCTCCTTCAGAGGGTGGGGTGAAGATTGGAAGGAATCATGCAAGCTTAGAACAACACTTGGGAAAAGTTAGTTCTCATCATCTTCATCTCCATCACTGCTATTAATATATCCCTAGAAGCTCCACATCCCCCTCTTCCCAACACCACGTGCTGAAGATTTCCTTTCGTGTTTCTCTTGCGTCTATGTCCTCTTCCCCCGCTGATGACAGCTGAGGTCTGGGAGAGGCAGCCTCACGTTTCCAGTGGTTGCAAAAACGGTCATTCTCCTGACCAGGCTTCTATCTCCAGGCTCTGCCTCGACCTAAGTCACACCCAGCATTCCTGCCCTTGCAACAGTCTTTGCCTGAAGCCTCCCGATGACCACAGATGTGCACAAAGATGTTCATCGCACTGTTATTTATAACAGGAAAAAAATTAGAAAGCACCTGAAATGTTCAGCAACAGAAAGCTGCTTAAATAAATTATGGAGTGCACACACAGTGAAGTTCTATACAGCTTTAGGAAACCTCATTTTAGGAAAGTGTTTAGTGGCATAAAGAGTCATATTATCATTAAGTAAAAATAAGCTGTTTACAAAATCTTATGTAGTACAGTCCCAATTTCATTTTATAGACATGCACAGGGAGAAAAAGAGAACAACTATTAACAGAGCTTATCTCTAAGTGGAATTTGATGATCCAGAAAGATATTAAATTCAAAGTAAAAACTGCGGAGGACTCACCTTTGCCCTTAGTCCAAACACTGATCAAAGATTTCAGGGTCCAGATGTGGCCTCAGCCTGGGTCTTTCCGCCTGAGACTCCCGTTGCCCTCTCTCCTGCTCACCGACACGCTGGCCACACTCCCCTGTCCCTCACCCTGCTGTGACGTAACAGAGATGCTCTTCCCTGCTCTGTATCCTCCCTTCCCAGCACCCCACCTGCCTGCCCTGGTCCCAGGTGGCATGAATCAGCCCCTAGCTGTGCTCTCCCAGCGCTCGGTACTTACCCTCTAGTGCACCTCCGGCCTTGAGAGCTGCCGAGATTTGCTTACGTGTCTGTCTCTTGCTCAAAACCATGAGCCCCGTAAGAGACGGCGACTCCCTCTTACCGTCAGACCCCAGCACAGCTCCTGGAACATTATAGGTGCTCAGGGAAGGCCTGTTGTCTTAGTATCTTGGGTAACCCAATTATAAGCCAGGCATACATGCAAAGAGTATGGTGTCAGATTCAAAGAAATGCCATCTTGTAACCTAAAGTCGTTAAAAAATATAAATTCAATCTTTCCTGGCACTTCTTGAACAACATTAAAGAGGATCTGAGTAATAAACCACAGCAGCTTTTCAAAAATCTGTTCCTCCCTTTCTCTCTCTCTCTCTCTCTCTCTCTCTGTCTCTCTTGTTCTCTTCTCTCCAGTGCTCTTAGATCTGCAGCTGCTTCAGGCTCCAAATCCCTGCTCTCAACGCTCTCTGAAGTCTCGGCCACTCACCTTTCCTGTCCTTTCCTGCCCTGTTTCCTGAGTTTCTCCACTCGTTGTCCCAATTTGGTATCTCAAAAGCCCAGAAACCAGGCTAGAAGAGACAGACCTCTCCTAAGAAGGTGAAGGAGACGGCACAGACACGATTGCTCCCTCTCCTGGGGCTGGAGGTGAAAGGGGACATGGTCCTTTCTAGTCCCCAGTCACGAGAATGCATGTCATGGTATGCTGAGCTAGATGCAAGTGCGATGCTGGCTTAGAAAAGAGCTGCAGGACACGCAGACTGGCCAAGGCCATGGCCAGCCACGACCCTCCAAGAGCTGATGTTCCTGTTAGGGGGCCATGTTTCCTGCCACGTGCAGGGAGCTGCCCTTGGTCTTGGCACCCATTCCTCCCAGGGGAAGAGGGCCAACCTGGGGAGACTGAGCGTACCTAACCCAGTCCCTCCTCTCTCTTCCTTTTGGGGCTGTTCTTCTTCCAGCTGGGGGTTTCCAGAGGCAGCTCCACCTTAGGAGTGGGGAGGCTCACGCTGGCCCCACCTAGACCTGGGCAGGTACCCCTGCCCGTTTCCATTGTGGGATGTCCATTTGCTCTCAGATTAAAGCCTCCTTATTGGCCGGGCGCGGTGGCTCACGCCTGTAATCCTAGCTCTCTGGGAGGCCGAGGCGGGCGGATTGCTCGAGGTCAGGAGTTCGAAACCAGCCTGAGCGAGACCCCCGTCTCTACTATAAATAGAAAGAAATTAATTGGCCAACTAATACATATAGAAAAAAATTAGCCGGGCATGGTGGCGCATGCCTGTAGTCCCAGCCACTCGGGAGGCTGAGGCAAGAGGATCGCTTCAGCCCAGGAGTTTGAGGTTGCTGTGAGCTAGCCTGATGCCACGGCACTCACTCTAGCCTGGGCAACAAAGTGAGGCTCTGTCTCAAAAAAAAAAAAAAAAAAAAAAGGGTCCTTATTCAATATCAGCTTTCTTAGTAAGAAGGAGAATGTTCTAGTCCTCTGTCCGCTAACAGTTCCCTTATTTCTCAGTTGACTCGAGCCGGTGTAGAGACAAGGGATGATGTTCAAGGTCTCAAAGCCCAGCACCTCCCCGCTAGGGGCAAGCCCGATGCATGTAGTCCATGCTTTCTCACTTTCTTTGCTGAGCTGTACAGTTGCTAGTTACAACCGTCCCTCCCTGCAGCAACCCTCACCGTCTCCCTCTCTGGTCATCGTACTCATTAGGAGATGCTAAATGCTACCTCCTCCCCTTCTCTCAGTCGGCCTTTGCTCATCTTCCTGCTGGAGTTCAAATCTGACTCTTCCTAACGTCGTCTGAGATGAGACAAATGAGTCCCTCTGAGCCCTGGTTCCTGCACCTCACACGGCATAGTTCAGTAGCGCTCTCTTCTCACATGTGCCATGATGGTTGGACCCGATAATCTGCGAAGCTCCTGGGAAATTCCAAAATGCTTCACCAATGTCAGGTCCCCTTCCCCATGCCACTACGACTACGACGCATCCATCCTTCTTACGTGGGAGCAGAAGGGTTAGATACAACTGTTTTCCAGTGTGAATGTTCTCTTCTTGGGACGGCACCGTAAATCAGAGGAGCTCTTTGGAGGTTTGGGGAGGGGGCACCTTATACTGGTGCTTTTGAGGAAACCCTTTCAAATTGCTCACACAGAAGATGACGTTCTTCTCTTAACCAGCACTCAAGGAGCTTGGAGGTTATTTGGGTGCCAAGATGATTTGCTCTGAGTTTGCTGCAATATACTTTAACCAAGATGCAAGGGTCATTTTGTTTATTCATTTAAGCATCAAACAACCTGGTTTCCTGGATTGATCTCGGGGCAGCAAGGGGATTTGAAGACCATACTGCAGACTGGTCCTGTGAGTAGAGAAAATGAATTCACTTCCACTGACCAGTGGAAATACATTGAACCTACTTTTTCCATAAAGTGTCAGTTCCCCTTACTCTCAGTGCTGCCAACATTCTGTTCCTGGGTCTTAAAAATAATCTACAATAGTTCTAGTGGGATTGTCATTTGGGGGAAGCTTTGATAGACATTGCCCAGTCACGTTGGACCCTGTCATGCCTAGAAGTGTGTTTTAACAAGCAGTGTGCTGGTAAGTGTTTTCTGGCTCTTCAGCCAGTGTTTCTGGCTCTTCAGAAAAAAATGTGTGTTTCTATATGTGTACATAAATATCAGTTTTGCTGATACAGAGAATGGATAGCACACAATTTACAAATAATAATAAGTTATATCAATAAACTACTCTTTATTGTAAATTCCGTATAGCCAACTGATTCTCACAGAATAATTCTGCTCATTTTTTACTGAACTCTTGATCTGTAGCCAGCCTATTACTGCTATTCAACCAGGTCTTGGCAAAATCGCACCATAAATAACTGCTTGATCACTATCTAATGATGTAAGCAAAGAAGTTGCTTGCATCATTAGCTACTGAGTATAGCTCCAACATGAATGTCGATCGATCTCTTCATCTGCATTAGAGAGTAAAATAAAAATAAAACAACAAAGATATAAATTTGAGCAACTTCTTTACTAAACTACATTACAGTTTTCAAACACTAGAATATTTCCTCAATTTTTTGTGTGCTAATCACAGTGACAGCTACAGACACAACATATTTTTCAGTTTAACTGGCACTATGAATATTTTCTCTGTCCCTTTCTTAACTCCATATAATTTTTTTTTTTTTTTTTTTTTAGAGACAGGATCTTGCTCTGTTGCCCAGACTGGAATGCAGTAGCATGATCATAGCTCACTGCAACCTTGAACTGGCTCAAGTGATCCTCCCACCTCAGCCTTCCTAGTAGCTAGGACTACAGCCACACGCCACCACACCTGGGTAATTGTTTTGTTTTTTTTGGAGAGACAGGGCCTTGCTATGTTGCTCAGGCTGGTCTCAAACCCCTGACCCCAAGTGATGCTCTCGCCTCCACCTCCCAAACTGCTGGGATTTCAGGTATGAGCCACTGCACACAGCCTCATATAATTTTTAAAAGAACAATATATTAAGCCCCAATTTGTAGCGTTTGCCAATTTCGGTAGTGTAAATACTCCCACCGTGACTGATGTCAGGCTGCCAATGTGACATCACTGAGCTCAGAGATGGGGAGAGATGTGGGCAGCTCACCATTTAACAGAACTTCTACCACACAGATACACAGATATAAATACTTCAAGAGTATAGACAATAGTGAAAGTAGCAAAATAATTAGGAAATGGTGAGTTTTGAGTAATCATTACCTTTGCTATTATTTCCATTTTTACCATTTTAATGTGCACAATTCAGTATCATGAAGTATTACTACATTCACAGTGTTGTGCAGCCATCACCACTATTTAGCTCCAGAACTTTTTAGTTACTCCAAAAGGAAACCCCTTACCCATTAACCAGTCACTCCCCATCCCCTTTCCTCTGGCAACCGCTAATGCACTTTCTGTCTCTGTGATGCTTATCCTAGATAGTTTGCATACATGAATCCTACAATAGGTGGCCTTTTGTGTCTGGGTTCTTTCGCTGAGTATAACGATTTTGCAGTTCATACATATTGCTGCATGTATCAAACCTTCATTTGTTTTTATGGCTGAGTAATATTCCATCATAGTCATCTATCTGTTGATGGATATTTGGGTTGTTTCCACCTTTTGGCTATTGTAAATAGCGCTGCTATGAACGTTTGCGATTACCTTCATTTTTAATATAATTCAGTTAATTGTAACTTTACATAATTTAATTTTTAATAACAGCTGTGGGTACCAACTGACTTGCAGAATTCCTGAACATCTGATGATTGGCTCATAGGAAGTGCCGAGTCGGCCCCAGCACAGCCCTGGTTGTCACCATCCATACAGCTCCAGGCAGATGACAAAGCCATGAACTATGAGTCAGCAGATCCGTGCTCTGGGGCCAGCGCAGCCTCTAACACACTTTGTCATTTTGAGCAAATCACTAACCTCTCTCGTCTTCGGTCTCATTTCTAAAATAAGGCTGTTGAGCTGATGATGCGTCATGTCCCTTTCCGGGCAACCTTCTCTCTGATAAGTGGCCGTGCTGGGTCAACAGATGAAGCAAGCTCACATTAACTCACCACCAGCAGTCAGAGAGCGGCCACTTGCCATTCTTCTGCGGCGTGGGCTCATTTGTTCCGTCCCCATGGGGACATGTTTGGTGGTCTCCCCCCACCCCTTTCTCTCTTCTCTTCCCAACAGTTTTCCTGTTGCCCCACCCCCACCCCAACCTCCTCTGCTTTTCAGCTATAAAGTCCCACTTTTCCTTGCATTGGCAATTAAGCCTTTCTCTCTCCACTTCTGCAACACCCCGTCACGGCAGTCCCTATACCTATCCTGATAGTTCAGAATAAAGTCTGCCATACTGCTTTAAAAGTGGCATGAATACTTACTTTTTCTTTAACAGACCCCACCTATCACCAGATGATTGGTTCAGGCCCAAACACAAGACCCAGTCAGCTCCAAGAAGATGCAAGCAGCTGTTTTGAGGTGCTTCAAAGAAAGAGAAGCATCCTTTTCCTCTGCAGGGATGCTGTGTCGTGGTGGTATGACGCTCATAGCTTCTGAGGCTACTTTGTGATCATAGTAAGCACTTATTGGCCAGGCGTGCCGGCTCACACCTATAATCCTAGCACTCTGGGAGGCCGAGGTGGGCAGATCATTTGAGCTCAGGAGTTCGAGACCAGCCTGAGCAAGAGCCAGACCCCATCTCCACTAAAAAAAAGAAAAATAGAAATAAATTAGCTGGATAACTAAAAAAAAAAAAATATATATATATATGTATATATATGAAGAATTAGCCAGGCATGGTGGCATACAGTCCCAGGCACTGTAGTCCCAGGTACTCCGGAGGCTGAGGCAAGACGATTGCTTGAGCCCAGGACTTTGAGGTTGCTGTGAGCTAGGTTGATGCCACGGCACTCTAGCCAGGCAACAAAGTGAGACTGTGCCTCAAACAAACAAACAACAACAACAATAAAAACAGCACGCACTTATTAAGCACCAACTGTGTGCATGCAGGGCCTTGACCGAGTGTGGAGCCTGTGGACAAATCCGCGAGCAGCAGAGTGAAGCCCACAGCGGGAAGCTGTGCAGCTGCTCTGCACGTCCCAGTGACATGAGCGATGAAGTCCTGATTTTCACTTAAGCCAATTTAAAGTTCAAATTTTCTGTTTCTTACGGCTGGAAAAACAACAGCAACCGCAAACAATAGATGCCACCTCCATGAGAATCAGCAGCATCGGTATCATTTCAATCACAGACTCTATTCGATGCACTCACAATTGAGTAACCGTGGGAACATTGGGCTAACCCGGGCAAGGTGCATGCTGCAAGATGGACAGCTGAAAGTGTCACCTTTGGATCCTGCAGATAATAAACAATTATAATAAACAATATATTTGTTCTTTCTCCCTGGTTCCTAGCACAGAGCTCCTAAAACCTTTGGAATTTCTTGCGTGATAGGAGCGCCTTTTGTCACCCTTAAAGAGCCCCCTCTGGATCACAGCTGAGTTTATGCTAATGAGGTGGCTGGGGGTAGGGGTGGTAGCCTCAATTTGGGACTAATCTATAAAAAGTCCCAAATTATGAGATTCACACAGCTTCTGGATTAGTGAACACCCAGACTTGCTGGGAGGGTGGCGTGCCCAGAGTGGGCACGGAAGTGTGGGACACCCCCACCCCTGCACACCTTACCCAATGCACCTCTTCCATTTGGCCGGTCCTGAGTAGCCTCTGTCATCCAAAAGACCTACAGGATGGAGCAATAGGAGAAAGGAGAGCTTTCTGGGCTATATCAGTTTGCAAACCTGGAAGGGACAGTCCCTAGTGCGGACCAAAGGTGCCCTCTCTTTGCAGAGAAGGACAGATCCGGTTTTATGACCCAAAGGGAAGGCATCATACATATTCAGCAGGTTTAGAGGGAAAGTTAGACATATTTATGATGGGGAGCAGAGTGCCTGTTTAGTGGATAAGCATGTATGTAACATACATCCCACGTTCGCACTGAGGCAGGGTTTTAGCATTAAAATGGGGTCGAATCTGGCTCTTTACATCCAAAGGTGAACTATAGGACACAAGCAGCCGCCATTCACTGGCTGGAACTGGCTGAAGGTCTGCAGATGCTTATCAGGAAAGAATGTTTGTGCAGCCTCTGTCCAATCAGAGTTGCAGGGGTCTGGGTGGAAATCACCCTGTAGCTCCTTTTATTAGGGAGCTCAGCAAGGGTGTGGCTCTTCTTATAGCCACAGGAATTTAGAAATTGGCCTCACCCACCAGGCCCTGAACCCTCCATTTACAGGTAACTTTGTTTCCTTAACCTGAGGGTCTTACTTGATAGAGGGGTGTCTGTTTTGCTCTCTCAGATCACCTATTCTTCATATGTGTAGACATATAAAGAACGTTGACTGGTAGACCTAAGTAAAGTGTTTTTCCAGGTTCTGTGAGTTATTTTAGCAAATAATTGACCCTGAGTAGGGGGTCATGGGAGCCCCAGATTTACAGCCAGTTGTTCAGAATTATGTATGGCCTGAGACTTACAACTTGTGCACACAGATGGTGCTCAGGCAATGCTTACTGACTGATGTGGTTCTTCACACGCATCACTGGCTCATTTTGCTGAATCTCTTCCTTTCGTCGTTTTGGAGGTCTGCTCTACCTGCATGCAGGGCGGTGAATCAGCTGCAGACCAGATATTTAGGAGGCAGTGGAAGGCACAGCTCTGAGACATGGGCATGAGTCCTTGGTTCCCAGCAGTCCTTAGACTCTAATCCCGGCGTGGTTGGCTCAGCAAATGCTCTTAATCATCACTGGGTTTCAGGGGAAGCACTTCGGCAGAGCCGCTCAAATCAGAGCTCTGAGCTCTGATCGTGCCACTGCACTCCAGCCTGGGGGAGAGAGCAAGACCTCGTCTCTGAAAAAATATATATATATTTTTAATCTGTTGGCTTTTGTAATCTGTTGGCTTTTAATCTGTTGACTTGGAAGCTCTCCAGCGTCTCGCAGGAGGCCAGCCGTCTGATTCTTTAGGGAGCAAATGACCTCAGCAGAGGGTGGATTTTATCTCCTGAAAGGATGAGGAGAGTGGGAATGCCTCATTGGAAGTGACATCTAATTACCAATTTCCCACCCTGCTTCCAGGCCCCACAAAGCAGTCCTTCTAGGCACTTGGTCTACCCTTCACCTCCAAATGCAAAGCACACAGGCACGGAAAGTGAATCGGGGGCCTTTTCTCAGCTCAATCAAGGGCAGAAAATGAGTTCTGCATCGGGATGTGCCATTTCCACTCCTGATTAGTTATTCGGGAGCTGTTGATGGGCGACACTTGCCTCAGACTCATGGTGACTTTTAATATCCCAGAGTGCAGAACTTAAGGAGGGAGTCCTCCGCACAGAATGACAAGGCGTATTGGAGGAAAAAAATAAAATTGCTGCCTTGAAAACAGGAATGCATCTTAGATGAGAAAACACCTTGCATAAGACACTCTCAGCAAAGAAATTTTGAGGTGACTGCTTCTGAGAAATCGTAGCAGTAGATAGGCAGCTATTTTGCCAAATGATGCCCATCACCTGGTTATAAGGAATACATTAACAGAAAGAAAGTGAGAGGACTTTCGATCTCATCTGGGATATACATGCCCCTCACTTAAGGGAGGAGATGAGTTCTTGAAAAGTTAACTGCAAATTGGAATTTTTATAGCCCAAATCATTTTTCCATTACTTTCCTTGCAAAAATGGGTCCTTAGAATATTCTTAGGTTCTGGGATGTAATAAAAGCACAGCTCAGACTGTGGCAAATGATCTTGTAACATTATCACTTTTATAGCTGGAACTGACCGTTTCCTTAAATTAAAAAGATCACATTCTGAAAAAAATTGAAAAACATGCAATAAAATATCTAGGGTTATGTCTCTATGTGGTACAATAGTTTCAATGTCAACAACCGTTTACTGGGCGGTTTCTAAGTTTGGGGCACCTTCAGGCATTTTCACATGATCTCTAACTCCTACCACGATTCTGTGAGCTAGATATTACTTCCTTTTTTTCTTGTTCTTTTTTTTTTTTTTTTTTTGATGCAATAAAAAAGTTTAGGAAAATCAAGTAACTTATCCATGTTCATGAATTGGAGGTGGCATAGCTGGAATTTGAACCCAAGTCTGAGCAACTCTAGGTCTAGTGTATGTCCCCCTCCACCACAGGCTCCCTGGCTTAAAGGTTTGATGCAAGAAACCAACAAATAATAACCCCAACAGCACCAACCTCAGCTGCTAAATGAGACAGCTCTAGTTCCTAACATGTTCCCTTTCCAAGAGTCCTGTAGCAGCATGAGAAATTATTCACACTCTTTGCTATTCAGACCTCAGGTCCAAACCATTTATGAAATCTGTTGGCTTACTGCCAGGCACAGTGGCTCGAGCCCAGACTCCCAGCTACTCAGGAGGCTGAGGCAGGAGGATTGCCTGAGCCTGGGAGTTCAAGGCTGCAGTGAACTCTGAGCTCTGATCGTGCCACTGCAATCCAGCCTGGGTGAGAGAGCAAGACCATGTCTCTGAAAAAAAAAATATATATATATTTTTAATCTGTTGGCTTTTGTAACAGCATGGGCTAGGCTGAATGGGTGATAAGACAAAGACCCAACTATTCAAAGCTAAACTGGAAAGGACCAAGAGGGGAGAACATCTGTAGAACCCAGATCAGGAAGGAAAGAGCTCAATTGCTAAAACTAAAGACCCAAAGAGTCTAGGGAGCCCAAGCTGGTGAATTCAGTCATTGGTTTCTCTAAGGATGGCGGGATTCCTGTTTGGCAGCTGTGTGGTGGCCAGCTTCCAACATGGCCCACCAGGGGTCCCTTCCGCCCCTGGTGTTCACACCCTTGTGTAGCCCCCACCCTATTGGCCTTTAAATGACTGCAACTTCTCTCCCTCTCTCTCCGCTATGAAGAAGCCCACACAGCAAAGAGCTGAGCCTCCTCCAACAACCACCCAAGTGAGCTTGGAAGCAAATTCTCCAGCCCAGACGACTGTAGCTCCTTCCAGATGTCTTGGTTGCAGCCTCCAGAGAGATCCTAAGCT
The DNA here is from genome assembly GCA_008750895.1 of Mirza zaza. Lineage (NCBI taxonomy): Eukaryota > Metazoa > Chordata > Mammalia > Primates > Cheirogaleidae > Mirza > Mirza zaza. Next base: position 49,656 of record VSMD01026647.1, on the reverse strand, counting down.
GGAACCACCCAGTGGAGCTGCTTGCAGATTCCTGACCCACAGAACCTGTGAGATAAGAAATGTATGCGATTTTAAGCTGCTAAATTCAGGGGACATTTGTTACGCAGCCATATCTAACCAGTGCAAGTTATTTTCTTTCCTGTTGTTGGCAATGAACCATATCTGGCCAGGTTGTACCCATCCTTGATAATTTCTGTCCTTCTTCCTCCAGCTCATTTTACCCTCTCACCCCCTTTGTGTTGAATAACTCCATGAAGGCTGTGAATTTTAACTGAGGGCCACTGCAAACAAGAGCAACTGGCCATTGCACAACTGCAGGAGACAGTAGTTAACATGAGTAGCGCCCCCTGGAGGTGTTCCGTATACCACCTGCACGTTTCTGTGTGGCAGCCCAGCCAACACTGCATCAGAAAAAATCCCCAATGCCAGTTTTTTCTGCGGGACGGAGCAAATGGGGCAGTTCCTCCCAAGATCACAGACAAGAGAGATGGTGCTAAGAGGGTTAGTGTTCACTGGGGCTGGCCAACCCATCTTGAGGTTGCAGGCAAAGCCGGAGAGTTTAAGTCATTATCTTTCTTCCTGTCTCAGGAAGGGACCTGCAGGCATCTCAGGGTGGTGGTCGTGAGTTGAACACTGGATTTGGACAGGCAGGTCCAGTCCCAGCTGGCCGTGTGTTCGCTGGGTGACTCTGCATGTGGCTTCACCTGCCTCCAGCACTTGGATTCCTCGGCTGTCAAATAGAGATAATAATACCCACCCCCCATGGAGTAGCAAAACAGCAGCAAATTTTATTTGCCTTTGTCTCCCCCCAAGTGGCCCTCACACTCTGCTTGTTGCGGAGTGGATGATCAGCAAGAATTTTTCAAATTAATTCAACAAGAGGCTCCATTTCTCTAAGAGGGAGACAGTCCTGCCCTCTGGTTCTGGGTAAATCAACCACCGACACCCGTGATAATAATGAAGTCACATTTCAAACTGAGCGGCACAAAGCACACTGTACCGTGTGAACCATTTGTCTCACAAGCCATGGCCTTAGTTGAGTCATTTTTTTCCACGTTGGAGAAATTTCAGAAGAAACCTCATCTGTTAGCAAAACACAGCCTCAGAGGCGGCAGCTGTGCAGTTCCACACGTCCTCCAAGGGCTCCGCTGCAGGAAAATTCTAACCTGGGGATGACATGCAAACACTTAGCCAATATCTTAAGCCTGACTTAACTCACTCTCACTGCTGAGTGCCCGGACATTGTAAACAGCCCTGCCCTGAGGTCCAGCACTCCCCTTGTCTCCGGGTCCCGTCTTGAGAGGCTCCAAGTAGGAGAGAAAATGCCAGTCGTTTCTTCTCTGGCTTCAGGACTCAGGTAGGATACACCACTGACGTCAGAGAGGAATCTGCTCCCCTCCCTGACTCTGGTCTAGAATTTCACAGCTGGCCCACGTCAGGAAGGTCGTGCCACGTAACGGGACACACGGAGCACGGCCGCGAGGAGAGGGAGCTGCCTCGCCTGGGCCTGCACAACGGTGTTGAGCACAGATTTTAAAAGAAAATAAAACAGCCCAGCTCTCTTGTCTATTAAAGGAAAAAGAAGCTGGGATGATCAAAAGCAAACAAAACCCACCACCCAAGCAGCAAACTCAAACATCACCCGCCCTTCCTCCTCCTGTGTTACTGATGATGGTGCTCGCTGGCCTCTGGGCGGTCGGTGGGTGTTTGTTCTGGGGACGGCTGTCAGTGGCCTGGGACAAAAACCTCCTGAGGGACCCACACTCAGGTAACGCTGTGAATGCCACTGCGAGTGAGCAGACCCTACTTGAGATGATGAAGTGGCTGTTGACTGTACTCGGAGAGGACAACTGTTCCATGGAAGGTTCTCTGGTCACTCCATAGCTCAAGGCTCAGGGCCCCCGGCCCCATCAGCCCCACCCACCCCCACCTCCCAAGTCCTGTCTCCTTCCCTCCGCTCACCCGCACCAGGCGCCATCAGGGCGGCCAGCTCTGGGCTTTGAGCCGGGACACAGCCGCAGGCAGGTGGACAAGAACAAGAGGAGCCAGACAGCAAACAAGGAGAGAACTAAAGGAGGAGGTCACGTCAGGCAGGGCTGGTGTAGTGAGGAGGATAAAGTGGTTCCAGGACCAACGGAGACTGGTGTGGCTCCGTTGGACAGGTGGCCAGGGACAGCCTTCCTGAGGAAGGTGACATTTAAACCAAGAAGACCTGGCTGATTGAAGGGGCCAGGCCCGAAAAGAATGGGTACAAGTGGGACCCACGGCATGTGCACAGGACCCAGCACAAAATTAAAATGATTAAAATTCGGGGCCTCGTTCAAAAATCATTAAGAATTTCCAGATGGCTTAGTCAGGCATGGTGGCACGCACTGGTAGTCCTCGCTACTCGGGAGGCTGAGGCAGGAGGATAGTTCGAGCCCAGGAGTTGAGATGGCAGTGAGCTATGATGACGCCACGGCACTGTAGCCTGGGGGACAGAGCGAGACCCTGTCTCAAAAACAAAACAAAACAAAAAAGAATTTCCAAATGACAACTGCAAAGTATGGAAGTGAGCACAGGGCCCTTCTAAGCTCAGGAAGAGAGCCCTGGTGGAAGAAATAGTAAGTCTAAGGGCTGTGGATGGGCTTGGAAAATTCCAGAATTAGAAAGAAGGCCAGTGTGCCGGGAGTGCAGAGGGCATGAGAGGCAGTCAGCAGGGTGTGTAGGAGAGACAGATGAGGCAGAGTGTGGTAGCCCTAAGAGGCTGGGATGGAAACAGGGAACGGGGGTGGGGGGGGGGTCACACAAATGCTGGACTTGATCTGATTCATATTTTTATTTATGTATGTATTTATTTTTGTAAAGACAGGGTCTTGCTATGTTGCCCAGGCTGGTCTTAAACTCCTGGCCTCAAGAGATCCTCCTGCCTCGGCCTCCCAAAGTTCTGGGATTATAGGTGTGATCCCCCGTGCAGGGACTCTGATCTGATTAATATGTTTAGAGCTCCGACTCACCGCCAGGTGAGGCTGCTGTGTGGGGTCTGAGCCAAAGCAGGGAGCCTGGCTGGAGGGCCTAGGGGACGACGACGGTGGCTCTCGGCGCAGAGGTGGTGGCGAAGGCGCACGGGCGCTCACAGCTGCCTCAGCGTCTCCCTGCTCGCCTGCCCTCTGTCTGCAATTCCCACCCGCCGGGCGTCTTCGGGACCCTCACCTGCACGCTCAGACCCACCCGCAACCCCACCTGGAAAGCCGCCCCTCCGGGAAGGCCCCCGCCCCGCCGGCGCGCGCACGGTGGCCGCGCTGGGTAAGGAGCTGGGCGGAGGGAGCGGATTTGTGGACTCCCGCTGGAAGGGACAGGGCGCGGCTCCAGCCGGGCAGATCCGCGCCGAGACCTTGGCCTGCAGAAGGAGGGCTCTATTTCCGCCCGGCGCGTTTCCCTCTCATTAGACGCTTAGAAAAAAGAAGAAGAAGAAGAAGGAAAAAAAAAGCAATAAAAAGGAAGAGCAGGCGCGGGCGTCCGAGGCCGTGGCACGCGAATCGCAGGCTCCGGCCGCCGCTTACGCGGTGCTTGCCGGGTCCCAGGCGTCCCCCTGCGCCGCGGGACGCAAGTCCCCGCAGAGCGTCCCTGCCGGCCCTGTGGCCAGGTTGGGCGCTGCACGCGCCGGCGCGGTCATTGCCAAAGGCCGGGAACAACAGGCGGGATTCCAGGGGGAACGAGCTAGCCAGGAGACGTCCACGCGGGGGACCTCTTGGGCCGGTGGCCTCCAGTATCCCGGGTTGTCATTTTTCCGGGGTCGGCTCGGAGTCCCGGGACTGCCAAACTGCGCGGGAGCTGGGCGACAGCTCCCCCGCCAGACGGGCGACTGGCAGCCCTGGCCGAGGAGGACGGGAACGCCGCCGAGCTGTTGCGAGCCTCTTTACGGGCCCTTCACAGGGCTGTTTTACTTACCTGCTTGCTGCAGAGAGGAGGCCTAAGCAAAGCCCAGACCCAACGTATAATTTGGAGCTAAGCACATGACGGATGCCCGGAGGTTTAAAATTAGCCGAGTAAACTCAATCCTAGGGCATTCTTCTTGCTTTCCAGCGCCTGAGTGTCTGCGAGGGGGGCATCACTTGGGAAGGACTCTCGATAAAATAATCAGCCTCTATCCTCTCTGGAAAAAAAAAAAAAAAAAAAAAAAAGGACCCTACTGAAGGGGACTAGATGTCCTGAATGTCCCCCAGCCAAATCGGTGAGGAGAGCTGGTTGGCTGTGTACATTCATGCCCATGTGTAGGATTATTTCGTGGTTTACACAAATTAAAGTGAGATTTGGGATGATTTCCAAAAGGCAAATATGTATTTGCTCTTTTTTATTTATTTATTTTTTGAGACACAGTCTCACTGTATTGCCCAGGCTAGAGTGCCATGGAGGCAGCCTAGCTCACAGCAGCCTCAAACTCCTGGGCTCAAGGGATCCTCCTGCCTCAGGCTCCCAGGTAGCTGGGACTACAGGCATGTGCCACCATGCCCGGCTAATTTTTTCTACATATATTTTTAGTTGGCCAATTAATTTCATTCTATTTTTAGTAGGGGGGGGTCTCGCTCTTGCTCAGGCTGGTCTCGAACTCCTGACCTTGAGTGATCTGCCTGCCTCAGCCTCCCAGAGTGCTAGGATTATAGGCGTGAGCCACCGAGCCTGGCTGTGTTTGCTCTTTATAAGCAGATCCCACTTAGCTTTCAAAACCAAGGTCCTCTGCTCTCCCCCAACAGTGGGAGGGTGATGGGTGCATAGGGTGGGGCCATGGGGAGGTGAGTCCCCCAGCCCCTCTTGTGAGCTCACGACAGGAGATGGCATAAGTTCTTGTTACTAACTTGCACGTGAGGGAACGCTTCCCCTTTCACTCTTTTACATGAATTATTTCATTTACTCCTTATGGCAACGTCACAAGGTAGATATACCATCTCCATTCAATAAATGAAGAGGCTGAGGCTTGGGGTGGTTAAATGACTTGCCCATCACCACACAAAGGAAGTAATTGGCAGAGCCAGAACTCAAACTCAGGTTCATCTGTTGGCAAACACCCTGCACTATTCCCTCTCCGAGTAAAGTGGAGTCCACCAGGTTCACATCTCTGATCTTGTCCCCTGTTGAAATTATAGGAACCGATCACTCCCCTTTAGTTTGCAGAAACAATTGAGCAATCCACTGTCTTATTATCAGTTGCTGAGTAACAAATTATCCCAAAGTTTAGGAGCTTCAAGCAATAAAGATTGTTGCCTCACAGTCCTGAAGGTCAGGAATCTGGGAGTGGATTGGCTGGGTGATTGCAGGGCAGGGTCTCTTATGGGGTTGCAGGTAAGAGATCAGCCGGGGCTCCAGCCAGCTCAAAGCTCAGCCGAGGCTGGAGGATTTTCTTCTAGGCTCACTCACCTGGCTGTTGGTCAAAGGCCTCATTCCTCACCACATGGGCTTCTCCCTAAAGCTGCTCATGTTATGGAGGCTGGCTTCTCCCGAGCAAGTGACCAGAGGGGGAGAGAGGGGGAGGGAAAGAGAGAAAGAGAGAGAGAGCAAGAGCCCCAAAGTGATGTACTATTATTTTTCCCATATGCTAATGATCACATACAATGTGGCGCTCTGTAAGAGCAGGAACACCAGGAGACCAGGGTTGCTTGGTGGCATTGTAGAGGCTGCCATAGAGACACAGAGACAGAGAAGTTGGAAAGATGGAGAACAAAATGATGGTTTTAAAATTGCAAAAGTGGCATCAAGGGATGTGGCATAAGATGGTGTGGCCACGGTGGCTTCTTAATACCTCATCCCTGAAGTAGACACACTTAGCCGCCTGGTCACAGGTGGGGCTGGGCCACCACAGCCTCCCCTGCAGGAGCCCAGCCAAGCATGTGGGTTCAGCATACGGAGCACCGGAGAATGCACACTGAGGACAAGGCATTCTGCAAAGAGAAGGGGCTGAGCTGGGCTGGCTCAGCAATGTCTCCCACCTGCCCAAGCCAAGTTAGTCCTCCTCTCCCAAGACTCTGGGGGTGCTCCTCTTGCAGACTTGCCCCCATACGAACACACGCCTAGGGAATGGATTTCTCTCTACACCATCCCTGGTCCAATCTACTCTCCATTCCACCATTGCCTGCTACATCCGACAGATGTTTTATGGGCCCCTGTGTGTGAGAACTATTTCTCATTGATGTTGGTGTCCCCAGAACCTATCGTGGTACATGACATGTGCCATCGTCATCATCATCCTCTTCCATCACTGAGTGCCTAGCATGTGCCGAGCAGTGTACTAATTCCTTCATGGGAACGATCTCATTCAATCACTGTAACCCCCCAAGACAGGTACTATTACTACCCCCATTTAATGGATTTAATGACGCCTTAGAGAAGTCAATGTGCCCGTGGTCACACCGTTAGCAGGTGGCAGAGGTGGGATTTGAAGCCCGCCAGTCTGACTCCACAGCCTTGCTCTTAAACTCCATGCCAGAGAGGCTGTTCAGTAAATATTTGTTGAAATAGACTATTTCAAAAAGAGCTATTGACTTAACAAAAAAAGGAAAGAAAATCTAAATAAGTGAAATTGCTGGACCATAGCAAGTTCTGAAGAGAACCTAATCCCCACAGTGCTTTTTCCAGGTCTCAGGAATAAACTAAAAGTTGAAAAAAGGAAAAATATCTTGCAAATAAAGAATTAGTTTCCCAAAGGCAGAAGCAGGGTCCAGGAGGCCACTTTCTTTCTGAGCTCAGAGCTGGTCCTCACCCACGGTCACTTTTGTAGCTGCCCCATGATGAAAACAGTGGGCTGTTGGGGAGACCTTAGCAAGCAGGAGCAGTAAGATCCTTGCTCCCCTAAACACCCACTAGAGGCTCAGAGCAGTGGTCAACACTGATAACCTGTTGACTCTGAGCACCAGGAAATGGGGATGGGTTTATGCTTCCAGAAGACATAAGAATTCCAGAGCTTGTTTGTTTAGGAGACAAACGGATGAAAGGCCAGGAGGCAAGCTCCTCGGGACATTAATTGCTTACACTCAAATCATTGGCTTGTCTGGAGGCAACATCCCACTTGCTATTGTCTGCTGGTGCCTGGACAACTTCTCATGACAACCCCCCCAACCCCAGCTGCATCTGTCTGGTTATGCCACTTCATCTGAACGTCCCAACACAATCAGGGTCGACCAACTGCCCCGTGTGCGCCAATTATGTGTCAGGCACAGGGCAAAGGTTCACGAAGAGACCGAGTCTCCTGGAAGAAAAAGTCGTGTGGGGAGACCTGGGGAGACAGGTTTCAGGGAGGAACACGGAGGGCCCAGGTCTCATGGGGAACAGGGAGAAAATGAGGACTCCCGAGGAACAAAGGCACCAGGGGCCACATGATGCCCTGGTCTGTTTTGTGCTGCAGTGGCAGAATACCCAAGACTCGTAATTTATTAAAAAAAAAAAACCAGAAATTTATTTCCTCATAGTTCTGCATTCTGGTATAAGAATAAGATCAAGGTGCCAGCGTCTGGCAAGGACCCCCCTGCTGGGTCCTCCAGAGCAGAGGAATGCAGTGTCCTCGAATGGCAGAAAACAGGAGCCAAGAGAGCAAATGCCCCCCTTCAAGCCCATTGACACCCCCATGAGACCCCGTCTTCCAAAGTGGTTGCATTGAGGATGAAGTTTCCAACACATGAATTTTGGGGACACATTTAAACCACAGCACATAGGGAGACAAGATCTGAGAAAGAGACAAGAGAGGACACAGTTGTGGGGGAGACCTGGAGAGACAGGGACTCTGGGGAGACAGAATGGGAAGGCCGCAGTTACCCTGGATCACTTTTTAAAATGAATCTAATAGAATCTGAAAATCAGTGATTTGTTGCCCTCACTCACCCATTTAAAAAATTACAAATTTGGGGGATGAAAAATCTTATGTTTGTCATGCTATCAAATGTCTCTGCAATAAAAATATGTGTAAAAATTGAAATGAACGGTTTTTAATTGTCTAAGTTAAATTTTTTCTGGATTGAACTATTATAATCATTATTATTACTACACAATACACAGTGATACAAATATTAATATTACTAATTTTAATAAATAAACTACATATAGTAATACCAATAATAATAGTATAATAGTAATAGTAATACCAATAATATTAAAAATACTAATAATGTTTACATTACTACTAATAATAAAGCAAAAATAAGGAAAGTAAGATTTTATTGGAAATGTAACACTTAATGAGATGACTCTCTCCCAATTAGTTCATATACCCATGCATGACTATGGCCCATTGCTAGAATAAGACAGGAGTCAACATTAACTTATTCTAATCTGTAAATTTATACAGCTGTAAGTGTGAGGAAATATGTGCACATAAATAAGAATATTGAACTAGGCATGGTAGCTCATGCCTGTAATCCCAGTTACCTAGAGGGCTGAGCAGGGAGGATTGCTTGAGCCCAGGAGTTTGAGACCAGCCTGGGCAACATGGTGAGATCCCATCTCAAAATATATATATATATGTTGGAAATTGGACTATTGGAATAGAAGAAATTATCTCACTTTCTTGAACTCCTGAATTTATCAAAGGTAAGTTATTTATCAAAGATAACATGGTGATAAACCATTAAATGACAATTTAATGATGACAATTGGATTAGATATTCCTTCAATTTTATTGGGGGAAAAAATTGGAAACCATTTAGTTTGCAAAAAGATATGTCACTGAGTGATCTGAGCCATTTTCAGTTTCCGGAAAGCATACCAAAAAGGTATAGTAGTCCTTTCATCCATGGGAGATATATTCCGAGACCCCTAGTGGATGCCTGAGACATGGAGTACTAAACCCTACACAGCCAGCTCTCCGTGTCTGTGGCCTCTGCATCCAAGGATTCAACCAACTGGGGATCAAAAGGATTCTTTAAAATATATAAAAAATAACAATATATCAATAATGCAAATAAAAAACACAGCGTAACAAGTACATACCTAACATTTACATTGCGTTAGGTATTATGAGTAAGCTAGAGATGATTTAAAGTATAAAGGAAGATGTGCGTAGACTAAATACAAATATTACACCATTTTATATCAGGAACTTGAGCATTCTCGGATTTCAGCATCCGTGGGGGTTCCTGGAACAAATTCCCCATGGCTACAGAGGGACAGCTGTGTATACTATGTTTTTTCCTATATATACATACCCATGATAAAGGTAATTTATAGATTAGGCACAGTAAGAGATGAACAACAATAACTAATAATAAAATAGCATAATTATAGCAATACGCCAGCATCACTGTTCTCACACATGGGGGCCACGATGAAGTAAAATAAGGAAGACTTGAACACAAACACTATGATACCAGGACAGTCGATCTGATCACCAAGACGGCTACCAAGTGAGTAGTCAGCAGCGAGTGTAGACAGGGGATACACTGGACACCAGCATCATTCACGTCCCAGTGGGACAGATCAGGACATCAGGAGATTTCATCCCACTACGCAGAATGGCATGCAGTTTAAAACTTACGAATTATTTCTGGAATTTTCCATTTAATATTTTTGGACCGTGGATGGCAGCAAGTAACTGAAACCACAGAAAGCAAAACCGTGGATAGGGGGACTACTGTATTACCAAGATTTATTAGATGACTAGTAACTTACCTGTTATTCCTTCACTTGGAAGTACTTCGTTTAATTGGATATACTCAAAAAATGGTTGGGAAAATAAGAACATTCCTCAGTTCAAGACACCTTTGCCAATGCATTTAAATAAATTGATTTTACATTATCACGTGCTTTACATTTATTTTCACGAAACCCTAGAGAGCTGCAAATGTTGCTCATGGGATTAACGGCAAATCTCTCCCATGACACTTCATTGTCACAGCCAGTCCTCTTTATCAAATCAATCTTTCTCTCTGTCAAGAGTCCAGCTTTATTTTCGATTCAAAATAACATGTTACTATACACGTTCTTGAGAATTCTGATTCTGTCTCTGGATTCTAATTCCGACGTGGACAGAAGGACAAGGCAGGGATTCGTGTGAAACAAGGTGCTACAGCCTCCGCAGTTTGCTGTCGCCCTGTCCTTGAGTTGGTCCTTTGGGGCTGTCCCTCAGCAGCATCACGGCTAAGTTGGGAGCCAGGGAATGGGAGAGGCCGAGTCACAAAATTGAAATTGCCATCACTCTCACTATCTGAATTTAGAATAACCCAATCTGAGACAAAATACCCCGATTCTAAAGCTGAATTTCACACTTAACAGAAATACACCAACACGAGACACAGAGCTCTCAAGTTGCCTTGTGGTACTTTGCTTAAGGAAGGCTGCACATCCACTAATATTTCAACTTGTCACTTATGCGCATGTGCCCTTAGAGGGTTTTCACATCCCTTAGGCCAGCGGTCCCCAGGCTTTTCAGCACAAGGGACCGGTTTCATGGAAGACAATTTTTCCATGAATTGGGGGTGGGGTTGGGGGGATGGTTTCGGGATGATTCAAGCACATTACATTTATTACATTTGCAGCCGCTCCCCAGCGCTAGCATCACCGCCTCGGCTCCACCTCAGATCATCAGGCATTGCATTCTCACACGGAGCCACAACCTAGATCCCTAGCAGGCACGGATTACAGTAGGGCTCACACTCCTGTGAGAATCTAATGCTGCTGCTGATCTCACACACTAGGGAAAAGGAATGTTTCCCTGGGGCCGTGTTGTTTTATTACAAAAATTGAATAAAAACTTCAAAAACAAATAGATCCTTTCTAATGTAATAAAAAATGTTGCTTATTGTTTTCTGTTATATGCAACCCACACAGTGCTAGAATCAATTTTTACCCTGCACACCAATTGAGTTATATGTGACTCACGGTGTTCTTATTAAATTTGTTTCAGAGAATTGAGTCTTCATATGCTTCACGAGTCCCAGACTCAAAACTAGCATGAGTTAAATACAACTCACATGGCAGTTCATGTGTTAAACAGGCTGCTCCAACGCAAGGAGGGCCCTCACTGTCCTCAGCACCACATCCCCCTATCTGAAGGCAGCTTCGAGGTGGGGCTCTGGAAATTGGACTGCTCACAGAAAAGCTGTTTTCTTCCAGCTTTATTAACTTTTAAGCCTTTTCCTGTTTTCCTGTCATGGCCAAACCCACCTCTTGGCAGACACTGAAGTCTGAGTATTTGAATTAGATTCCTGAACGGTGATTAAAGCAAATTTGGGACCTCAACAAAGGAGATCCTAAAATACCAACCAGATCCAGACTGTTCTAAAGGGACCGTGCCCATTGGAGGGAGGCAGGGCGGGGGCTCCCTGAGGAGCCTGGAGGCCTTGTCTCTGGGGTGGAGCTCCAGACTGGGACCTTATGGGGTTTGTGCTGCTCGTGGTTTGCTGTCGTCACCCTCGGCACGCGAGCAAGAGCATGCTCCAGCCTGCAGGATGGTCACATCTCCTGGGGAGGTGTTCTCTGGGACAGATGCCTCACCCCCACCATCTTTACAAGCCCAGTTTCCATGCAGGGAAACTGAGGGAGAGACAGGCGGGAACTGAAGTCCTCAAGGCCACCTCCCTTCCCGAGAGCAGCAAGGTAAACAGCAGCCTCCCTCCTGCCCTCTCAGACTGTCCCTGCTTGACTTCCCCACCTCCCACACTGAGACACACTCATTCACATCATTTGCAAGCAGAGTGCTGAGTCCTCATCACCAAGGGCTCTCTGAACATTCCAATGAAAGGAGCTTTCTGTGAATATTGGTCTGAATTGTAAAAAAAAAAAAAAAAAAAAAAACCTCCCCAGTGCTTGTCTGTCCGTTAAAACTCAGTATTCATCTAAAAAAAACAAAAAACCAACCTGATTCTCTGCTTCTAATCCATGTAAGTAACCAGTGACCCTTTTTCCCCAAACCATCAGAGATACCTGAATTCCAATCGACAGATGGACTCAGCCAACTTTTCCTTTTCCTTTTGGTTGGGATGGAAGAGTAGTATATAAAAACACAACGCACTGTTTTTTTCTTTTATTTTTTTTAAATTACCAGCGGCCTGAGTTCTTTTCGAATTCCCTTGGTGCAGTGTGGACCCAGTATCAGTGTGGAGTAAGTAAAGTAGGGCGTACCCCCTTCCCTGCGAAGATCACGTTCACCCCCTTGGCCAGGTCAGCGCTCTTGGTTCCCCCAGAGCGTGTGGCGCTGGCCGTGTACACATGACCACGTCCAGCAGCGCGGCCCCAGGGCCCCCCCAGCACCGCAAAGAGCACACAGAAGCCTGTTGATTCGGAGCTGAATGTTTTCCTTATTGCTTCAAACAAGGGCCTGATGCTTTTAATAGACCAGGGAAAAACCAAACATCACACCTTGTTCCTTGTCCTAAGACAGCCACAGGGCCCCACCTCGGCCACTGAAGATACAGTTGGTGAAGAAGATTCAACCTTCCCCTACCAAGCGGGTGGGTAACGGAGCTCCTGTCCCCCACGGCGTTGACTCCAGGTTGTGTCTGTCAGATAAGACGGCGAGCAGGTGACCAGCTCAAGCCAAACTCAGGAGATGTGGCAGCCAGCAGGTCCTGCTGGAACAAACTAAAGCATGAAACGGGTAAAATCTGCCTTTAGCAGCCCAGGGCTTTCTACTTCGAGCACTTACGCCTTCTTGGCAGTATCTAAGAGTAGCTTCGATGCCTTACCTAAACTTTCTCCTGGGAAAGGGAGAGAAACCCACCTACATCAAGGTCTGCAGGACGGATTGTGCTCCATGTGCCATCCTTCCCAGGTGTGCAGGTGTGTGTCCCAGGTGAGACTACAAGGATCAAGTCTCTACTAAGGAATGAATCTCCAAGGGATGTCAGCTTGTTTGCAGGCAGAAGGAATGTACTGAGATTTGGAGAGGTGCCAGCAGGGCTCTCATGGCATCCCAGAGACCTCCGAAGTCACTTGTTTGTTTTGCCTTCGCCCAGTCAGGCTGGCTGGCTGCCCATCACGTGCCACTGACTTCACCTCCAGTCCCAAGCCGGGCTGGGGTTCCTCCATGCTGGGATCTCCCAGCAGGCCCAGAGAAAATCACCAGAAGATATTTCACAAGTATTTATGGAGCGGTGCCAGAGGCTGAGGCTACGAATATATATTTAAATATGAATATGAACCTATATGAATATATCCATAAGCTAAGTTCCTGGATTTGGGGAGTGAAGGAGCTCAGGAAATTTTGCCCCAAAATATGACTCCTTGGTACAAGTATTTTGAACTAAAGGCCATTAGAGATCAACAGGCCCTTGGAAGGGGCTTTCGCTCTGTCTATATAACCAGACAGACCCCTCAAAAAGAACAGCTGACTTCCATTCCCTTCCCTGTTATCTCAATATATTGCAGGAAAGAAGATTGAGAACGCAACGGGTTCATTCTGGCCCAATTCATTTTAAACATTTTAGACATTTTAGACATTTTAATAACTGTCTCTCAGGTTAATTTACAAGTCGATCTGTTTCCCCCATCCATTCATCTTCCCTAGTAACCATTTATTGCCCTTAAACAGAATTATCTATATTCCTCATCTCCTCCCCTCTAAAAGGAGGGTATATAGGCTCCTGGAGCCCACTGGGATGTTGGGTAATCACTCTGTGATTCTCCCCAAGCACATGGTAAATAAACCTCTTTTTCTTATTAATCTGCCTTAATTGTGACTTGATCTTTCAACAAACTTTGAGGGTAAAGGGGAAGTTTCCCCTCACCCCCACAGGAGCTCATGCTATTGTCCACCTGAAATAATCAAAAGGGTCAGAATCCAATTTTAAAGGGATCCTAGCACTTCAGGAGGTTGAGGCAGGAGGATCTCTTGAGCCCAGGAGTTTGAGGTTGCAGTGAGCTATGATTGTGCCATTGCACTCCAGCTTGAGCAACAGAAGCAGAGAAAGATTCTGTCTCTTAGAGAAAAATAATAATAATAATTTATTCTAGTGAAAAGCTGGGAATGGCCATTCCAGAACTCACACACTCCAGAGAAATAGGGTCAGTGCTTAAAGTTCAAAGTTAAGTTCTTGCTCATATACGAAGAAGACAAAGAAATTTAACAGGATAATAACATTTTCTATACAAGGCTGGTTTAAGAGTTAGAACAAATTATTCCAGTTTGTGTTCTTTTCCTTATAGCTGGTTTTCATTTCCTTTCCAAATTAAGAGAATAAATTTAACATTCTATCTTAAGACAATGCGAGTCTGAGTGTGAGAAAGGTAAGAGGGAGGTTAATCTATAATGAAATTCAACAGTGGAGAGGGAAGGGGGCTTCCTTGGCCTGGGTTCAACCTTTTACAACACTTTACGAAACAATGCAGGTGAGAAAGAAGGCTGATCCCATAATCAGAAAAACAAAGGTCACAGCTGCCTAGGTCTGTCCCTGGGACTTGGGTCCTATAATCAAATTCCTTTAAGGCTCAAAATAATTTAGAGTTCCAACAGCGTAGACTTTTAATTCCTTATTTTCACAAAACCATCAGAGGGGTCAGGGAACCGCCAGAGCTGGGAACACACTGGGCTCCAGCCTTTAACTACAGCAGAGTGGGGTAAGGCAGCCCGACTGCTGGGAGGAGACGCAGCTGGGGGACAGGGCAAGGGTCTTCAAATAGCAGGTGCACACAGATTTCCCCAGGAGAATGCCAGCTAGGATGGCTTCCAGGGAACCAATTTCCAAAGCCTTAGGGTTCCTAAGTTTTCTTCTGAAACTCAAGAAAACACCACGCCTTCCCAATAACCCATCCACCATTTACAAAAGAAAGGCAGATCTTTAGCCATCCCAAAGCTTATTAAAAAGCATTTCCATAGTAACAAAACAACAACAAACCCCTCTTTAGTCCTAGGTTGCCAAGGTGAAACTGTCTTTCCCTGTTTGTATATATATCGTGAAGGGCGGAGCTTGGCTTTTAGGGTTGGGGGGATTGTTTGAACTCAAACACCTTAACCAAAGGATCAGAGATAATACTCGCCAGTACTGGGAGCTGACATCACCTGCCTCCTCAGGCAGTGCGTGGAGAAGGACACAGCATCACGTTTGTGGCCGTCCAGCCAAAAATGCAGACCTGAATCTAATCGTGAGGAGACATCAAACCCCAACTGGGGAACATTCTACAAAATAACTCACCTGCGGTCTTCAAACAGCATCAAGCTCAAGACAGACAAAGTTTGAAGCAGTGTTCTGGAGACACGACCACCAAATGCAATGTATAGTTCTGGATTCGATCCTGAAAAAAAGAATCTATAAAGGAAATTATTGGGACAACTGTCAAAATGTGAATGTGGACTGCGGACTAGACAGTAGTATTGTTTTAACATTAAATGTCCTGACTTTAGTAATCTTGCAGGACAGGGATTGAGCAGGACTCTTGGGAATAAAGCCTAAGCTTTGGGATAGCAGAGCACCATCTGGTGCCATGGTCCAGCTGGGTTTTCTAAAGTCAAAAGAAAACAGTTCTAGTGGAACTATGTTGAGAACTTCTGCCCTAGAAGCTGGGGCTGGTTAGTGTTCAGATGGGCGCAGGTGGGCACAGGTGGGCACTGGGAGCCAGGATTCACTGTCCCCCACAACCTGCCCCCAATGCATGCAGCCCCTTGTGAGATACACCACGACCTGCCCCAAGGCACGTCGCCCCTCCTTCAAAAGCCCATGGTCTCCCTTAGTCAGAGAGACAGATTTGAGGCAGCTTCTCCTGACAAGAAGTCTGTAGAATTAAAAATTCCTTTCCTTCTTGGCAATCCTCATTGTCTCAATAACTGGATCTTTGTCTTAATAATCGGATCTTTGTGAGATGAGCAGCTAGACCTAGACTGAAACCCCCTTGCGTTTTCAATGACACAACACAATCATAGCAATCACAGTAGTGTCCCCAGGTACCTGTGGGGGGATTGGTTCCAGGACTTCCCTCCCCCCCCAGATACCAAAATTTAACGATGTTCAAGTTCCTGACATAAAAATGGTGTAGTATTTGTATCTAACTTACAAATATCCTTCCTTATACTTTAAATCCTCTCTAGGTTACTTAAACTACCTAATATAAATAATATATAAATAGTTGTTATGCTGTACTTTTTATTTGTATTATTTTTTTCTTGTTGTATTGTCATTTTTATTGTTCTTTTCCTGAATATTTTTGATCCTCAGTTGGTTGAATCTACAGGTATGGAATCCATGGATAAGAGGGTACACTCCCCTCCTTCCTATGCACAGAACCCTCCAAAGTAGGAATAACACTCCCATTTTACTTTTTTTTATTTTAAAATTTTAACATAGAGACAGGGTCTCACTGTGTTGCCCAGGCTAGAGTGCAGTGGTGTCATCATAGCTCACTGCAGCCTTGAACTCCTAGGCTCAAGCGATCCTCCAGCCTCAGCCTGCCAAGCACTAATAGCCAGGACTACAGGTGCACACCCGCGTGCCTGGCTAAAGCATTTTAAAGAAGCAGAAACTGAGGCTCGTGTTGCCTGATGCCACCACAAAGCTGGATTTTGATTCCTAACATGGAAGGTCTTCCCAGTAGACCAAGTTGCTGTGAGTTCCTCCAGTTCCAGACCACCCCCCACCCAGAGCCTCATCTCATTACTGCCAAATATTCTGGTTCCAGCTCAAACCTCTGAGTGCATGACTTATTCCTGGCTCACAGAGCTGCCTTTGCTTTCAGAGATTCAGATGGGGTATCTCAGCTCTGGAACAGTGTGTTAAGAAGCATCTTTCCAACGGTGTCTCCCCAGTCAGCCTGAAGGAGCTCAGCCGGCTGCTCTCTGGACAGGCAAAGGGCTGGGAGAACACAGGGAGTGCGTAAAGATCCTGACGTTCCACCCCAATGTTGCATCTCCAGCATCCCTCCGGGCGAAGGGTTCCAACCTGGCTGCTCTGGCTCTGCCCCTTCTCATTCCACAGCCTGGTCTCCACCCTTTGGAGGCCTCCTGCTCCCTAAAAGCAATTTACAGAGCTCTCCTACCAAATCCTTAGGCAATGCACTAGCAACAGGCTGAAGTCCTGCTCCAAAACAGAGACAGGTGACTCCGCCATTCCTTCACTGTAGGACCCTGGACAATTGCGTGGTAGCCTCTAAACCCCTGGTTCTCAGCACCGGGCTCCTAGACCATTAGCTTCAGCACCACCTGGGAACCCATTAGAAATGCATATTCTAGGGCCCCACCCTTTACCTAAGGGATCAGAACTTTGGGCGTGAGGCCCAGCAATGACATGACTAGCCCTCCAGGTGAATCTACTTTAAGCCTATCTTGTTTGTGAAATGGGTATTATCAATGTTCCTGGATCAAAAGTTGTGTCAAGGATCAAAGGAGACAGTCTACATTCCTGGCAGGAAGGTGGAGGCAGTAGGTGGCAGCTGCTGTGACTGTCATCTCACCGGTAATGCCTCATCATCATGCTTGGCCAGGGCTGTAGGAGCACAAGCTGTTTCACAGGAATGGAGGCTTGTCACCCTCCTCCTTTCCTTTGTCCCCTCAGCTGGGCCGGGGCTCAGGCTTCCAAATCCAGAGTGCTGTACTGCAGCATCTTTAGCCAGTCCCCAGTCACTCTCCCCCTGCTGGCTATACCCAATGTCTGGGAAAGACATCACCCTCCTCCTAGACCTGGCCCCTCTCCCCAGTTTTTCAGACCAACTGCACCCTGCCCACAGACTTCTCCCCTCCCCACCCACTCCAGGGCCCCCAGCAGAATCCACCTCGCTATCACCTCCCCCTCTTCCATCCTCTCCCAGAAGGTCAGGTGACCAGCCTTCTATACTTAGACACATCCCTGGTGGGGGTAGGAGGGGCCGTTAGAGGGTGAGTCTCCTTGAAACACAGCCTAGCCTAGGCATCTCTCTAAATTAGCTGCAGGTAATGCAAGGACGGCCTTGCTAAAATAACAGGAAAACATGTAATCTTGCAATTTTCTAGTAACTCAACCTCTCCTACCTAGGCTTCATTTTGTTTCAATTTCTAATTAAAATGGAAATTTTATTTATTTATTTATTTATTTAGGTCACCATGGAGTGGATTCATCTCTATTCTCCACCTAACAGGCAGGGAAGACAATGTATGTGCAATTCAGTCTGCCAATAAACCCTGACACTGGAATAATGATAATACAATGTATCTGCAAGATGGGGAAGCCAGTTCAAGGAGAATATTTTTTATCACCAGTTTTCTCTCTACATTTCCAACCCCTTCCTTGGCTCTCCAGGCTCCTGCCTCTTTTTAGCTTGAGCACTCAGTTCTCATCTTGTAGCCCCAGGACAATACCAGGGAGCTCTTTAGAGATGCAGAATCTTCACCCGCCCCACTGAAGCTGCCTTAGCCATCCCCAAGCCGCCAAGTGATACAAG
The DNA here is from genome assembly GCA_008750895.1 of Mirza zaza. NCBI lineage: Eukaryota > Metazoa > Chordata > Mammalia > Primates > Cheirogaleidae > Mirza > Mirza zaza. The sequence goes on along the minus strand of VSMD01026647.1, from coordinate 31,356 downwards.
CTGAGAAGCTACCTAGAAGGCAAAGTTTTCCAAAAGTCTCTGTAGACAAGTTCTCCTGGGATGCAGGTTTAAAATAGGAATCCCCAGAGGGTCTGATTTAATAAGTTTGGGGCGGAACCCAGGAATCTGAGCTTTTAAAACAATTTCCCCATTATTATGATAAAGTAAATTTGTAATGAGGGTCGGGAATAAGTATCTGAAAACAATCCATTTTGACCGCAGTGTGGGGCTTTAGGGCGGCCTTAGTGTGAAGGTCTGACGGTTCTTTTGTTGAATGGAATTTGTGGCATCGGGGAGTGGAGCAGAGACCACCTCCCAAACTCCTGTTCTAAAAAAAAAATATATACATATATATATATATTTTAATTCCAACAATTCAGGGGGAAATAAGGTAAAAAGCGTGAGTTCTCTTGTTGCTGATACCTGGTACCTGAGATCAAGGCAAGACTGCCTAAACTAGTAAAGTGGGGATTATGTGGCCAAGTTCCAGGATTAAAGGGGATGAGCCCGAGCTGGAAGCGGACGCAGGTTGGTGACCAGGTGGGCCACCAGCTGTGCTGGGCCTGATCCCCCCCCCCCCCCCCCCCCCCCCCCCCNGGGGGGCCCCCCGCGGGGCTGGGCCTGCCCCCCCCCCCCCCCCCCGCCCCCACATCGGTGGGCTCTGGCCATCGCTGCGCCGTATCCTAGGGGGCCGGGACAAGCAGAAGGAGCTGAACCTTTTTTATTTCCCCAAACTGCCAAAGCCACCGAGTCTGCCAAGCTCCTCACCAGCCAGCTCCCGGGCAACCCCCTGGAGCCCGCCCCCTGCGGTCCCCTGCACAAGGGCGCAATTGACCAGCGCGAGCCGCCTGCGGCCCACCCAGAGGACGGCCAACGTTTTTCTTTTTTAAGCCATCAAATTCAATATTTACAAGAACAATCCCATGCTTGGTTCTAAAACTCCCGGCCACACAAGGAACAGTTTACTTCTGACTTCAGCCCGTAACGAGAAAAACGTAGGCTTGTGCCTTACTCTCTAACAAAAAATACAAAAACAGAATAATAAATATATTAATAGCTTAAAAAGAAAAAGAAAAAAAGAAAAACACAGCTCATTGCAGGTGGCCCCTTCGCTCCCGTCGTCGAGCGGCATAGAAGCCCATTTTGCCGGGGCGGCGGCCCTGCAGCTGCCGGCCTGTAACTTTAGACCTGGCCTGAGCTCAGCGCTCGGTGCGGGCCAAACAGAGCCCGAGGGCGGGCCCAGCGCGCGGGGCTGGGACCACCTCACCGCGGCCCGCTCCCGCCCTCGCCCGCAGGGATAAATGCCGGCCCGGCCCGGCCCGGCTGTTCCCCGCCGCGAAGTCGCCCCGCCGCTGCCCCGCGCCCCGCACGGCCGGCCGCCTCCCGCGCCCCGCTCCGCCGCGTCCCCCCGGGCCGGCCCGTGGCCGCCGAGCTGCCGCCTCTGAATCCCGCCGCCCGGCGCCCCCGGGAGAGCAAGTCGGCCGCCAGGATGTGGAAGGTGCCGGTTCTGCTCCTCGTTTTGGGCAGCGCGTCGCTCTGGGTCCCGGCAGCGGGAGGTAAGACCCGGGGCAAGTGGCTTCCTGCAGTGGCGGGTGGGGACGGGCGAGCAGGCGCTTGCGGAATGCCCGGGCCTGGCGTCCGAGGTCGCGCCGGGGAGCGCGGGGCAGCTGGGGCCGTGCGCGCGCGAGCGGCTCGGCGCCCCGAGCGAGGCGGAGAGGCGGCGCGTTAGCGGGTGCCGGGAGGAGCCCCGGGGTCCGCGGGCGGCGAGGTGGGCAGCAGAGGGCCCCGGCGGGGTCCGCTCACGGGAGATCGAATGCCCACGCCTCGGGAGAAACTGTCCCGGTGGAATCTGGGGGGACATTCCGGGCGGCAGGACCCGGGAGGAGGGTTCCCCCTGCCCCAGCGGCCCTGGCTCTCGTGGGACTCTGCCCGTCTTACGCGCCGTGCGCCAGCATTTGGACGCGCTCAGGACCCCATCGCTGGCTGGAAGAGGCCTCCCTTACCCTCTTTAGAGAGGACAGTGGGCACGTGGAAAGAGTCCTAGTGGGGCCTTCTGAGAAGTGTAAAGAGTGTTCTGGACTTTGAGGTTTAAGTGGGTTTGGGGCCATGCGCTGAACTTGGGCAACAATGTCAAGTGACTGAATTCGTGTTGGTGACTCCTTGGACTTTAAATATCCTTGATCGGATGATGGAGGGGGAGACACCACCTGCCCCGTGTGCACGTCCTCCCTTCCTCTTTGTCCTTTCATTTCCCTTTCTCCTGCCTTGCTTCTTTCTGCCCAGTTGCTGTGTTGGTGGCCTCCATGAACATCTCTCAACATTTCGTTTCTTTTCTTGGGTCTTTATTTTTCTGTTTCCCCAATAGAATATAAACTCCATGTGGTTGAGCATGTGGATTGGGGGGGAAAAAGTAGAATACAAGCTCCAGAGGGCACAGCTACATCTAGCCTTGATCCCTAGGGCCAAAACTATGTCTGGCACATAGTAGTTGCTCACTAAATGTTAGATGAAGGAATTATAAATTAACTAGTGATCTTTGGGGCTGGAGATTGCAGAGCTGTGCTCTGAAAGGTAAACTCTTAAATTTTCCAAATTGAGGATCAAGGTAGGCCTAGGCCCAGGGGAATCCTTGGATAGGGAGTAGTTTGCAGGAGGGGCAGACCTCACCTGGGCTTCTACAATTCCATGCAGACAGAAATACGCAGCCTTAGGGAAATTATATGGCGCGTACTGCTCTGGGCTGGGCTGTCTGCTCTGAAGAGACTGAGCAACTAACTTTCTTTACAGGGGCCATGGGCTATTCGGGGCAGTCCTATCTTTGGAACTTCTCTTTCCACCGGAATATATGGAGTTCTGTATTTCAGTTACATTTCCTTTTTGGCGAGACAGTGTGCACATCGCACCACGCTGTGCTCACCAGTGCAAAGGGAGGGAGGTCCCTGACCTGAGGCTCGTCCCAGCCCTGCTGGGACAGCAGCTGGGCGATGTCCTCGTTTTCCACCCAGGGAAGCCTTAGCTGTAATTATCTTAAGCCAGGTCCTGAATGTCACAGGTACTCCTAAAAGGCGGTGTTAAACTTTGTCTGAAAATACCCGCTTTGGCTAAAGAAAGAAGCCCCGCCTGGGCTGCCTGGGGGGCTGGCTGAGTGTGGACGGAGAGCCCAGCCCGGAGAGCCCAGCCCGGCTGCTGGCAAGGAGCAGAGGCCCAGCGGGGCCTTTGTCTGAGATGAACGCGTGAGGGGACTTGAATATGGATGAATAACTTCATTGAGCTGAGCTATTGTTGGCTGTGGTGGGGAGCTGGGCTGAGGGGTAATTATGGTGATGAATGTTATTATCCTCCTCTTAGGATCCTATGCCCTACTGGGCTTCCCTCCTTTGGGGGTTATAATCCAGTTCAGTTTTATAATCTGGTCCCATGTGTCATTTCCTTGGATGTTAGTGGATTCAAAGGAGGTCTGTTGTCCACACATCTGGCATTTTCCTCAACTGTCAGGCCGCACCCTCACTCTGAACTTTCATCTGAAATGGGGCCTCTCCTGCAGACAGTTTATTTTGTGAAATTCTGCAAGCTGCTGCTTGCTGCTAACTCACATGTGCTTTTCCGGGACCAATCCACCCAGGATTAATCATGCAGCAAATAAATTTCCCTGTGATTTCCCTGAAACTCTTGCCAGTTTTGGAGGCCTTGAAATCTTCATGAATTGCTAGGAGTTGTTGTTGCATTTGAGGCATTTAATGAAATGGGGTCTGTTAGAGGCCTTGTGAGGGAGGCATCTCTGGACATTACACTGGTGTGTAAGTTCCAAAATCCATTTGGTATAGGAAAGCACATTTTAAAAAATGTGCCCCGGCATGAGAAGGCTAAGTCTAGGTATGGCCAACAGGACTAAGCAACTCCCCTCTCTGGTTCCTGTAAAATGAGCAGCGACTCTATACCATAGAATTATAAAGACCCCAAACCTTGGCGTGACTGTGAATAGTCCAGCAAAAAAGGAAGAACACTACCCCCTCCCGTTTCCATCCGCAACCATGTGCTGGGAATGTCCCCAGCTATCTCTTTTAATTGTCACAACCCTTATAAATTATACGCTATTATCTCAGAAGACGCCAGAACTGGGATTCAAAAATGGATCCAACGTCAAGTCTCAAGCTCTTTTTACTACAGTCCTCTGCTATATTAAAAAACAAACAAAAAACCAGAGGTTGAACTTGAAATTGAAGGTTTAACTTTACTTTAAGCCCCTTAAAGGTGAAAACAAAAATTTTCTAAAGACACAAAAATTCCTTTAAATACTCCCCATAATGTTTCCATAAGAATGAAATTGTCACAATACATTAATATAGGATTCATTGGCTGGGTGGCTCTTGCCTGTAAGCCCAGCACATTGGGAGGCCGGAGGCGGGAGGATCCCTTGAGGCCAGGAGTTTGAGACCAGCCTGAGCAACATGGCAAGATCTTGTCTCTTACATAAATAAATAAGTAAAAGTTAGCTGGGCGTGGTGGTGCACACCTGTAGTCCCAGCTCAGGAGACTGAGGCAGGAGGATTGCTTGAGCCCAGGAGTTTGAGGTTGCTGTGAGCTATGACGACGCCACTGCACTCTATCCCAGGAAACAGAGTGAGACCCTGTCTCTAAAGGATTCATTAACTCATTCTACAAATAGTTATTAAGCATCTCCTGAGTGCTCGGCATGTTGCTGGATATAGGGTTTGAACTGCATGCACTTTTGAGAGAGGCATGCCGCACATTATAAAGCATCCTCTGTGGGCCTCGCCAGCAAAGTAGTGAACCTGCACTTCAGATTCCACTGGCTTATCGGAATATTTGTCATAGTTCTGGCTTCTGAGAGCAGGCATGCCAGGTTACAACTTGTGGAAATGTGGGGGAGGACAAGGAGGGAGAGAGAACTCAAATACCTGGCATTATTACCCTTGTGAAACTCATTTGAAGAATCTGATGAGATCCTGTAGGGCGGTTCAAGGAAGCCGAGCCATTCCTGCCACCCTGAACCTCCCAGGGAAATATTCAGTGTGCGTGTTCTCTTTCTGGGAGACAGTCAAATAACTGAGAGTGCTGGGGGAGCTTCTAAAGCCAAGTCAGCCGGTCCTGCGACTTGTCTTAGGATTCGCATGTGGCTGGCAAGTGATAAAGCCCCTTTCCATTGGGGTTTTGAATCCTTTCTCTATTGGTTTCTTACAAATTTGGGGGAAAGGAAAAGTGATCAGACGTTTTATCCGAGGGCTGAGAGAGAAAGCCAGGTTAGAGAACAACTGGAATTCTGCCAAATCCATCCAAGGCAGGAAAACAAGGTGGCTGTTTCCTTCCCACGTGTCTAAACCAGCCTGTTGGCGGCCGGCCAGGTGAGGGCAAGTTCCCTGGAGCATCGGAGGTAGATGGGCTCATGCTGCTTCCTGTCTGGCTAAGTGTCTTTGCTTTGAGGATTGCTCAGAGTGGATGGATTTATCCTTTGAATGAATCAAGCTATGTCCAGGGGTAGACCTGCAAACTTGGCTGAAGCTTTCATGTTGTTTTTTGAGAAGCTGCAAACGAACATTGGTAGGGCAACGCTAAATTTAATGTAGAAAAAAAAAAAAAAACTATGAAAGGGAGAATCAGTTTTCCAGAGGAAGATGTGCTCTTGACCTCTGCCCAGAGGGACAGAGCTGTAAAGTGCCCCAAGCTATAGAGAGTCACTGACACTAAGCCACTAGGTAATAATCGCCGTTGTTAACCTTTGTAGCGTGCAAAGATGTGCTATGTAGTGTGTAAATGGGAAGCAGGGAAGGGTCATGATGGAAGATTTGTAAACATGTTATTGATGAGAACAGGGTGTTTCCCACGATTTATCAGAGTGTCTCCATCCAGGAGAATAAAACACAACTCCTGTAAGAGAAGCTGTGATCCAGGGAATGGTGTCCTGCCCAAAGGAGAGGGGAGTCCGTTTGCCTGGAATCTAGAAAGGGAGAGGAAAGGCACAAGGATGTGTTGATGTTAAACCTGCCCTGCCCTCGGAGTTCATGGATTCAACAAGTGTCTATGGAGTAGATGCTGTGTGAGTCAGGCGGTGTGGAATGAGGTGAATGTTATCCCCTCTTATGGCTGGTAGGAAAGATATCGGATCTGGTGGCTGCGGGTATTCTCATCCTAGTGCATGCAGGTGGTTCTGTGATGAATCAGAGATCTCTGTCCTGTCACAGTCTGGAAATATATTCCACCCAACAGACCCACCCTTTGCTTTTGTCCTAAATAGACCTACCAGCATTTTGGGTATTTCGCTCCTGAGAAGAGCTTGTCTTGGATAGCAAATATATGCACAGGTACAGATAAACTATTTTCTGTTCTAAACTGTTTGATTTCCTGTCCTCTTGTGAGCTTGGCTAATGTGAAACAGTTTTATCTGAGCCAAATTGCTCCATGAGATTAAATACGAATCTGCAAAGGCTAAAGGATCTAGATTCTGAATTTGTGGTGTTAATAGCAGTAACGACCCGGGCAGGTGGCTCACACCTGTAATCCCAGCCCTTTGGGAGGTCGAGGTGGGAAGATCGCTTGAGGCTAGGAGTTTCAGACCAGCCTAGCAACATGGCAAGAGCCTGTCTCTACAAAAAATAGAAAAATTAGCTGGGCATAGTGGGGCGTGCCTGTAGTCCCAGCCATTCAGGAGGCTGAGGCATGAGGATCGCTTGAGTCCAGGAATTCAAGGCTGCAGTGCACTATGAAGGTAACACTGCATTCCAGCCTGGGTGACAGAGTGAGACCTTGTCTCTAAAAATAATTTTTTTAAAAAGCAGTAACGCTATAGTAACAGCTAATATACCCTGAGCACTGAGCAAGCACTTACCAGCCCTGTTTCATTCAGTTGTCATAAGCAGCCTACAAGGTGGGAACTACTTGTATGGTATAGATGAATTAAGAGGCTCAGTGAGGTTCGGTAACTTACACACAGACCGAGCTAGTAAGTGGCAATGGTGGGACTTGAACCCAGGCAGCTCAACCCTGAGGCCCAGGCCCCTAACCACTCAGATGATTATGTGTGTACCGAATACTGGGGGTATGGAATTGAAGGACACTGTCCCTGCTCCCTGAAGCATTTACAAAGCACACATGTTAAGTTAGAGAGGAAGTGTAGGTGTGATCACAGCTCACAGAGACAGGTAGGACAGACAGGTGCGTGTTGTATATGTAGAAAGAACATACAGGGTGGCATAAAATGGCATGTCCTGAGCAGCACATGCCACTGTCCATTGCTAGGAGTTCGGGGATGTGAGATTCTTGTGGCTGAGAGGAGCTAGGGGAGTCCTTGTGGGGAAGATGAGACTTGATCTTGGCTGTGAAAAATGGTGGGGTTGGTTGGACAAGGTGGCAGGGAAGGGCAGTCGAGTAGAAGAAACCACTTGAGCAAAGGCACGGAAATGAGACCAGAGGGTTTTAGGTGGGAAGAGGCGTGGCCCCCAAGGGCTGGGAAAGAGCAGTGAGGGCTGCTGGAGTTGGGGGCTGGGGGAGTTGGGGAGTGGCAAGAAACTGGGGAGACGAATGAGCCCATGTTGAGTGGGAGAAGTGGGCCTTTGTCTGTAGGTAGCAGGCAGTCAGAATGGGAGTGGGGGGCCGTGAATAGTGGTTGTCTGAAAAAAAATGATGGGGGAGCCACGTGCGATTTTGGGACCAGTCCAGGGGTTGGGGGGAGTCAGGAGGTAAAGAGACCAAGTGTAGTGACAACAGATGGGGGAATGAGACCCAGCTTTGGGGGAATAAGAGCCAACAAGACTTTGCAGCTCAGTATTTTCTGACTTCTTACTGTTCACCTCTTATAAGACTTGTCATTATATTAAATTTTTTATTGATATATACTCACATATCATAAAATTAAATACCCCGCTCCTTTTTTTTGAGACAGGGTCTTACTCTGTTGCCTGGGCTGGGCTCACCATAGCTCACTGCAACCTTAAACTCCTGGGCTCAGGCGATCTTCCCACCTCAGCCTCTCAATAGCTGGGACTATAGGCATGTGCCACCACGCCTGGCTAATTTTTCTATTTTTAGTAGAGACAGGGGTCTCACTCTTGCTCAGGCTGGTCTCAAACTTCTGACCTCAAGCGATCCTCCTTCCTCGGCCTCCCAGAGTGCTAGGATTACAGCACTCATTTTAATTATTTGTATCCATATGTTGCCCCGTAGAGAAGAAAGCACTTCAAAGGGCACATGGTAGGTACATAGTAAATGTTTGGCAGGACAAGGGGGGGTACACAGGGTGCCCTGAGCCTTTTGGTGAGTATGACAAGAAAGCAGATGATAGAAATGTAAAAATCAGGCAGGAAGGAGGAGAGGTTGGGAACCCACTTGGCAAGAAGGAGTAGGATTTATGCACCGTGTTAGATACAGCGAGTTTGCAGTAATGGTAGACACCTAATTTACTGTATCTGATGCGTGCCTGGGGAGAGCCGACCAAAGTGCCATCAGAGGTAAGCCCCACGGATGAAGCTTGCTGCCTAAATTTCCCACGCATCAGAGCGAAGAGAGAAGTATGTCAGGGAAGGTCAGAAAAGATCCTCCTGTCCTGTAAAACTATTTTAAAAATCTACCAAGGCGCACACACAGCTCCCTAACCCGGCGCAGGATCAAGGCCAAGGGAGCTGGTGGGAACAGCCACGCCGCACATTCCTGCAGGCCTCGTCCTCCTGGGCGCACAGCTGGGCTGTCTGAGCCGCATGGAGGACGCTGAGGTCACATCCAAAGGGGCTCCTCTCTTCGCTCTTGCAAAATCAGGGCCTGCTCAGCTGACGGCTCCGAGTGAATCAGAAGCTCAGGTTTCCGTTCAGTTTCCGAGCAGATGGCAAGTGCTGCCCAAACCCCCCGCCGGCCATCACGGTGGGAGGCTGTGCTCCGGGGCGGCACTTCCAGAGCAGGTTTTCGTGGGTTCAGTGGCTGAAGCACCAAGGGGTCCTCCTTACCAGGAGGACTTGCGTATGCAACCTCAGCCCCGCTGAGTTCCAGCCGGATTATTACAGAGGTGTGATTCCAGTCTACAAAACTGTGAACTCATTTCCTCTTTGACCGAAAACTTTCCGCTCTTAGTCAAGACAGAGAGACATCCCCAGGTTGGGTAATCTTGGTTGAGGCTGTACAGCAGGGTGGGATGTTGCGCTCCAGGGACTTACAGAAGCCGGCAGGGAGAAAGCAGTAGATGCCACCTTGTTAGCAAATCCTGTTCTGGTTTAGAGAGTACTTCTCTTGGCACCTGGGGAGAGCTCTGAAGGAAGGGCTTTTACCTGGGCTGTGAAGGGTAGTGTTTGAATGGGCAGTGATGGAGTTGAAAGATGAACCTGCAGGTGCCATGAGCTTCCAGCCTCCATGTCCTGCAGAAGCCACCATCAAACAGCAGCTCGATCAACTCCAGCCTTTTCTTTGGGGAGTAGAGAAGCATATAGGGGAGGAGGGCAAGAGTGACCAGTAGCTGTGAAGACTGCGAGACACCATGGGTGGTTAGGAGCGTGGCTTGGGAGTTTGAGAGATCCTGATGTCTAGTCGCTATGTTGCAGTTTACTGAGCCTCTCAGCCTCCCCATCCGCAGCTAAAAGGTTTGCAAGGCTTTTGTAAAGATCAAGAGAACATGTGTGACACCACATTATGCACATTCTCCCATAAATGCAATAAATAGCGTTATTAAAATACCTCTTGGGCCATCAGGGAGATTAGATGCAAAGCTCTGTGAAAGGTACACAGGAGGTCTCAGTTCCTTTCCCCCTTCAAAGGGGAGAGAGGATGGATCTGGAGGGGTAGCCTGGAGTTGTGTCTCAGGGGTCTTATGTCCCGTGTCTCAGGGGTCTTATGTCCCGCACCTTCGTCCTGCCCAGGGACTTAAGGTGGCTCCTTGCTACTGAAATGAAAATCGAGTCCCTATCTGTCATTGGCCCCTCTTCTTTCTTTATTGCCCAGGTCAGCTGCAGAAACCTTCAAAATGCTGCCTTCAGCTTTGGGAGGTGACCCGTCGGGTGGGGTAGGGGGGTGCATCTTACTTAAAGCTCAAAGGAAACTTTGGGCATTTTGCAAACTGCCTCCCCCAGCCTTTTTTTTAAAAGACAGAGTCTCGCTTTGTTGCCCAGGCTAGACTGAGTGCCATGGTGTCAGCCTAGCTCACAGCAACCTCAGTCTCTTGGGCTCAATAAATCCTGTTGCCTCAGCCTCCTGAGTAGCTGGGACTATAGGCATGCGCCACCGTGCCCGGCTAATTTTTTCTGTATATTTTTAGTTGGCCAATAAATTTCTTTCTATTTTAGTAGAGACGGGGTCTCGCTCTTGCACAGGCTGGTTTCGAACTCCTGAGTTCAAACGATCCTCCTGCCTCGGCCTCCCAGAGTGCTAGGACTACAGTCCTAGTCACCATGCCTGGCCCTGCCTCCCCCTTTTGAAGTCAGGGGATCTGCTCCAAGTCTTACATATAGGATTTCTCTGGATCTCTTCAGAGGAACCAGTAACACTTATCTGACCTCCTCAGCTTTGATCCGTTTCTCTTACATTTTATGGAAGAGGGACTCGTCCCACGGGCTGACAGCTCGTGGTCAGGTCTCATCTCGTCGCTGGCCTCGGCCTGCAGGGGTCGACAGGACCTGTCACTGTCACAGTGCGCAGACCCGCCGCGGCTCATGAGCCATCATCAGATGGCTGGTGGGCAGCCCAGTTCATCCCCGCAGGTGCAGCGTTCGGTCTCTAGCCGTGCTGTCTCTTTCGTTAGGGGAGGGCACGCAGCAACCCTGGGGTGAAGTCCAGTGCCTGATGGCAGGAGTATTATAATCCAGGGGTAATGTAAAGGAAATGTCCTACCTGGCTGTAAATGTACTTATGCAGTCACTCAACAAACGTCTGCTCCCAAGGTGCCAGTGACTGGGAATAGGGGCAGTGCAGGTTTAGGTAGCAGTATTTGTGCTGGAAGAAAATTCAGTGAGTCTGCATCTCTGTGGGGTGCTGAGTGACAACTGGCCAAAGCCTCCTAGGAGTTGCCTAGGTTCATCAAGAGTTGTCTAGATTTTCCAGGGCCGAACTTTTGATCCAGTATGCAACTTACTAGGATCCACAGAAGGGGTGTGGGTGGCAACCCACTGGCACATCAGTGATTGTGTTGACCACACCCAGTGTCTGCAAGGGGTCAGGGCCACACAGTCCTGGGCTAGGGAGTGGCTTTCTTTGTGCAGAGGAGCTTTGGAACTTCAAAGGTTGGTGGCTGCATCACTATTCCAAAGAAAGGCTTCGACACTAGGTCAGGAGATGGGCCAGCCCCTGGGACTTGAGGGGTAACTCTAAAGATGTGGTCTGTAGAAGTTCTAACGCCTTCCTCCTGGTCGCCAAACCCACTTCGTGGTAGCTAAGGGAAGCGCCAGACAGCTATGTCTGGGGCACTTTTGCACTGAACTGAAGGACTGTGTAGGGATTGGAGAATGTTGGTGACCACAGTGGGTGGTCGGCAGAGTTCTAGAAAATGCTGCATGCTGGCACCTTCCTACAGTCTCGAGTGTGTTGATTTTCAGGCTTCTGGGCACCGATTGGAGACACGATAGAAAAACAATATGCAAAAGTCCCTGTCTGGGCCAAGGAGCAGAAGTGGGTGTTTTTGTTTTCCAAGTAGACATTCCTTGGAAGCATTACTTTATCTCAAATGTAACTAACTGGCAGAGAGGGTGCTAGAATTAATTGTTTATTAGTTATCCTACAGTTTCTCCTATAAAGGAGAACCAGAAATCCCTAGTATGTCATTTTAAAAGAAGAGAAAAAACATTCTACCTCTCGACGATCCTAAGAGTCATTCCAATGCCTTTTAGTCATCCATCTACAAAGGCGTATTTGTGCTTTTACCCGCTGACACAGTCCGAGATACTGGAAAACACCAGGCAGCATGGAAGACTGCCTTCATCTGTTGACTAACACTGCAGGTTTTCTTTGAAAATCCTAGGGTAACTCAGCTTGTGTCTTGTTTATTTTTGAAATCTAGTTTTACCATTTCAAGATAAAATGCTGTTGAAACTGCTTGTGCAGCCCTCAGACTGGGAAGCTGCAGTTCGGCAGAAGCAGGAGTGGGAGGGACTTCTTCTCCCTCACAGAAGCTCTTTGCCTAAACTTTGCAGAGAGCACTTTTACAAATGTCCTAATAAAACAAGAGGAAATCCTCACCAGTAAGGGACTCAGCATCACGCAGGGGCATCCTACGTTATTTCGTAGATTCATTTCTACCCTAGATGTTCATCAACAGAACTATGAAAGATGGTAAAGTGACTTCTCTGGGGTTTCACATTGTTTCTGACTGCCAGTGGGTAATAATGACTTCAAATGCTTCCCAGCCATTACTTGTTGCAGTTCTTTCCCTCCCCACTAACACTGTCCTGGTGCAGGCACCAGCACTTTCACCTGGACCACAAAGAGTGGATGCATCTGCTTGCTGGCACCTGTCCCGATATATACCCCATTCACTCACCTGAGTCCAAGGTGGCTTCTTGGACTCAAGCGAACTCACCTCCCTATGCAGCATCTCTTGGCTCTTCCTTCCACAGTCCAGATGAAGTCAGGTTCCACCAGGCTGGCCCTCCATACCTTCCCAATCTCATCTCCTACTGTTTTCACTCACTGCTCTCCGGTCACACCGTGTACCTTTCTGAGTGTGCAGTGCCCCATGGTCATTCTGGGCTTCAGGGTCAGTTAGCACCAGCTCTTCCCCTACCTGGAGTCCAGCCATTCATTCATGCGCCAGGTATTTTAGGCAATGGGGACATTGAGATAAAACAGCCTTTATTGAGCTTATGTTCTAGCGGGACAGACTGTTAGTGAACAGATGCCCCGGTGAGGAGTAAGTACTCGGGATTGTGTGAGTGGAAGGCGAAGGGTTACTCATTTAAATGGCTGGTCCAGGCTGGGTGTGGTGGCTCACACCTATAATCCTAGCACTCTAGGAGGCCAAGGCAGGTGGATTGCTCGAGGTCAGGAGTTCAAAACCAGCCTGAGCAAGAGCGAGACCCCGTCTCTACTATAAATAGAAAGAAATTAATTGGCCAACTAATATATATATATAAAAAATTAGCCGGGCATGGTGGCGCATGCCTGCAGTCCCAGTTGCTTGGGAGGCTGAGGCAGAAGGATCACTTGAGCCCAGGAGTTTGAGGTTGCTGTGAGCTAGGCTGACGCCACGGCACTCACTCTAGCCTGGGCAACAAAGCGAGACTCTGTCTCTAAATAAATAAATAAATGGCTGGTCCAAGAAGGTGCCCTTGGAGCAGAAGTGTGTAGGGGGCGAGGGGACACTGATCTGTGTCTTCCTTGTTTGCTTATTGTGAGTCCACACCACCCCTCCAGCACTCAAGTCCGTGGGAGTAGAGACCTTGCCCTGTTCACACCTCTGTCTCTAGTGCCCAGAATGGGACCCAGCACATAGTAGGTGCTCAGTAAATGTTTGTGGAAGGAATACAAATGCTAGGAGCTGGGGGATATAGAGGTGAACTCATAAAGGCTCCAGTCTTTTTTTTTTTTTTTTGAGACAGAGTCTCACCTTATTGCCCAGGCTAGAGTGAGTGCCGTGGCGTCAGCCTAGCTCACAGCAACCTCAAACTCCTGGGCTCAAGCCATCCTGCTGCCTCAGGCTCCTGAGTAGCTGGGACTACAGGCATACGCCACCGTGCCCAGCTAATTTTTTCTATATATTTTTAGTTGGCCAATTAATTTCTTTCTATTTATAGTAGAGACAGGGTCTCCCTCTTGCTCAGGCTGGTCTCGAACTCCTGACCTTGAGCGAACTGCCTGCCTCTGCCTCCCAGAGTGCTAGGATTACAGGCGTGAGCCACCGCACCCAGCCCTGGCCTAGGTTTTTACAGAATAACAATGAATTCCAAAGTAAATGGATGAGGTACTGCCACGTCTGGAAACTTCCATTGGTTCTGACTCGAATGCGGAGGCCTGGCGTGGCAGGAAAAGGTGTTCATGGGAGCGTGAGAGTACGCTGCGCCTGGACCCACCCTATGTGCCAGGCCATGGATATTGGTTTATAATCGTGGATTCATTGTTCTGCACTCCTATAAACAGCCGTGTGTGTGCACACGTGTACCGTGTGTGTGTGTGTGCGCGCACGCGCGCGAGCATTTGTGTGCCAGCGTGTACACTTGTCTTAGGAAAAAAAGTATTGGAGAGTGAAGGCATCAGTACATTTGAATTTCATGAGTGAAAGGAAAAGGACAGGAAAAGGATGTCAAATGCTGGCTGGAAACCCGGCAGCTGGCCTGGTAGGAACTCCTCGCCCAGGGAACCTCCAGCCAAGATAATAAGAGGGACAATTGAGGATCTCTTGTTAAAGATCAGCTTTCCCATGGGGCCAAAAGAATGCCAGGGCAGTGAGACAAAAGACACACATCTTAATCCTGACTGTCATTCATAAAACACCCTTTGTCTATTTAGTACTTGGCTCTGTGGGCCAAGGGCAGGAAAGAACATTAAGGAATTTTTATCAAGTTGTGCTTTCAATGAACTGAGCTTTCCATGAAAGAATTCAAACCAACTTCATTCAGTTGTTGTTGGGGGGGTTTTTTTGCCTTTTTTTTTTAAAGGGTTAGGTTTGAGATGCTGTATGGTAAGTGATTCTGCTGAACAGCTCCAGAAAACATTTAAAAAAGTCGATTTGTTAACTAAGTTCAAACGAGGGGAGGAAGAAAAGAAAATGGGTTGCTTGGTTTTCGATAAACATATTAAACATGTGGCTGCACCATGGTGGTACATTCTGGGCTGGCGCCAATCACCAGCCCTCCCCCCACCCCAGCAAAAGGCCACAAGGGGAGCCGTGCCATTTGCAAGCACTTAGGTAGTCAGTTATTGCCATCTGGGAAAAGCCTTTCCCCCTCAGATTAAAAAATAAATTCCTATGCTTCAGTAGGGATTGGGACACTAGAACCAAAGGGAAGGCTCACAGAACAAGCGAATTGCCTTTGGAGGCTTCCTCCCTCTAGACCTCAGCAAAGAAGTTAGGATCAAATATTTAGTAGTTGTGCCTCTGGCTGGGCTGTCTCAGGTGAGGGGAAAATGGTAGCTGAAGGCAAGGAATGGATTGCTGGTGTGAGTGCTGCCTAGATATAAACATCTGCTCTTTCATTGCACAAAGGAGTCTCCCAGCTCCCCCTCCCCCTTGCTCCTGGGATGCGTGTACGCCTGCTAATTTTGCAACTGTGTTTAGTCATGGAATTTCCAGCGCCACTCGAGTCTGAGGAGGAAGCCCGTGGCCAATGAGTCAGATTTTTAACTCATGAAGAGGGTTATTTGATGAGTTTAGAGATGATGCTTCAAGGCACAGTCACAGCTAGTTCCAGTCATTGCAACAGAGGTTGAAAAAGAGGACACTCTGGTGATCTGCTCTATTCCCCATCATGGAATTCAACCTGCTGTTTTTCACCCCAGTAATTCCCTGCTCCACAGAAACCTCTCTCATTGGCACGAGCAGTCATCCTTCCAAATGTTCATGCAGAAAAGCCAGGGCCAGGTGAGGTCTCATTAGTTTCAGCTCTCCATGTGCCAGGAGTCCTCTTGGTATCTCAGTATCTCTAAGAATTTCACTGACCCTCCCCTGTACACAGTGACCCTAACTAGGATAAGAGGTCATGCTCTGTGGAATCCGTGAGGTCTGTGGTCAGAGCCGATGGTTCTAATCATTCTACGTGGATGGCAGTCTCACAATTAAATGGAGAGATAGCTTGATTTTAGAAAGGCGGAGACCCCAATTTTGTCTATTGTGATATAGCAGGTTTGCATGGAGCCTGGAAATGGGTGTGTTTGGAAATCTTTCCAGGTGACTATAATTTAGAATTTGTTCAGGTCTAGGTGATAGCCTATTAATCTGAATACCTTAATTCATTGCATGAAATGGCACCAGGAGGAATCTGGTTCCTTAATGAAAAGGAAAGATGCACAAGCCCCTGTCCAGGGCCCTCAGCGGGAGCCCAGGGTGGGGCTGGCTGCTGCACCGTTCTGTGTTTCCATCTTCCTTTGCTTTGCAGTGACTATAACTTGGCCACTGTGTGGGCCAGAGGTGGTGCTGTAGGAGAATGGTTTGGTTCCTGGCACTGTGGTAAGGCAACAAAATGACCAATAAATAAGTAAATAAATACTGTCCTCATGAGAAATGGGAGAGAAGATGATCTGACTGTAGCTGGCCTGTGAGATCTGCTCACATGATTTCCAGCTGAAGCTCTGACTCAATCTTTCTTCTTCAGCCAGCACGAGCCGGCCAGAAGATGACATTGAGACTCCAGGTGTAGAAGATGTGACAACCCCAGGTATAGAAGATGTGACCACCCCAGGTATAGAAGATTTGACAACCCCAGGGGCCACTGAAGAGGCCTCTAAGCCTGCTGGCCCGACAACCCCGGTGAGTGTCCTGGGAAGAAAGGCATTTGCTCCATTGGCGTGTGGTCACACGCAAGGGTGTATAGCATATGTGATACACACTTGTTAGAAAGCACACAAACCTCGTTTCCTCTGCTCGCAACAATCAACACAGAAGGCTTCTGTGACCAAATGTGAGAGGGTTCCTCTCCACCAACAAGCAATACATTCTGCAACAGACACCAGCTGGGTGTCATCTAATTCAGTTCCAACACTATGTACTGGGAGATAGTGTCAGTTCCCACAGGGGGAGGGCTCAGTCCCCAAAACTCCCCACCCTGCCCCACCTCCCTGTCAGACACCAGTCACAAGTCCAGGCTCCTGGAACTTCTGACCAACCGGCTGTAAACTGGGGTTCCCAGGACCTCCATCTTTGGGTTGGGTTAATTTGCTAGAGGGGCCCACAGAACTCGGGGCGACACTCACTCGTGTGTACTGGTCTTATTACAAAGGCTGCAGGTGAAGAGGTGCACATGGCCAGGTCTGGGGGAGGGGCGTGGAGCTTCCATGGTGCACCAGCCTCCAGGAACCTCTCCGTGTGCAGCTATCTGGAAGCTCTCCACACCCAGTCCTTTTGGGTTTTTATGGAGGCTTCATTACATAGGCATGATTGACAACCACGTAGAAATAGGATTGGCTAAAAAGGGTATGATCTCATACTAATAGACTGAGTGGGGAGCAAAGCCTCTCTGTCCAGATTCTTCTTGGTCTCTCTGTACAGCGTTCTTTCCTGTGGGTATGGGACAGGATCCTCTTTGGAATGAGGGTCTTTTGACCCACAATCAGTTTAGAGTCCTGCCTTGCGCGGGTGAAAGGAGGGCAGGGGAAGGTCAGAGAGAGAGAGAGAGATTCTGTCTCCTGAGGGCTAAATTGCCCAAATATTATAACAAGGGCACTGGGACTTATGAGCCAGAAACTGGATGAAAACCAATATATATCCTAATATCACAATACTTGATATACTTTCTCTATATAATATGTTATATCTATATATCAAATCAGTGTGAGCCGCCATGCCAAGAAATAGTTTTATGGCTCACAACAAAAACCACAGTGAAGTCCTCAGTTAACATCAGCAATAGGTTCTTGGAAACTGCAACTTTAAGCAAAATGACATAGAGCAGGTCCTTTTTTTTTTTTTTTTTTTGAGACAGAGTCTTGCTTTGTTGCCCAGGCTAGAGTGAGTGGCATGGCATCAGCCTCGCTCACAGCAACCTCCAACTCCTGTGCTCAAGCAATCCTGCATCAGTCTCCTGAGTAGATGGGACTACAGACATGCGCCACCATGCCTGGCTAATTTTTTCTATATATATTAGTTGGCCAATTAATTTCTTTCTATTTATAGTAGAGACGGGGTCTCGCTCTTGCTCAGGCTGATTTCGAACTCCTGACCTCGAGCTATCCGCCCATCTCAGCCTCCCAGAGGGCTAGGATTACAGGCGTGAGCCACCACTCCCGGCCGAGCAGGTCCTTGAGTAAAGTCATTTTGTTATAATGTTCTTGAGAAAAAAATTGGTTTCATTTTAAGTCTTATTGCTTAAAGTCACAGTTTCCAAGAACCTACCAACAATGTTAAGTGAGGACTTTCTGTACTTCCCAGTTTCGTCCAGTTAGCAGGTGGTTGGTGTGCTGGTCACAGGTGATTTGAGAAGAGAGGCCAGGCGTCTGGAACTGGTGAGGAACCAGGTTTTTAAATGTCCAATCTGAATTAAGTGCTGATTAAAAATAAATCTTCTTTATTCATTAAATGAAACATTCATTGTTAGAATTTAGGATTACTATTGCCATATTTCTATATTGTACTAAAACTGCATTTCTTCTAAATTAAAAAAAATTTCCAATCTGTTACAGTGCAGTCTTTAATAAAAGTCATTGTAGATGCTGCAGCAGTATCATTGCTATAAGGGCTTCCAAAAATGTGTTCTTAATTTCTCGCCTCACTGTAGACTGGTGATGAACATGGACCACAACCGGTCTGCAGACCACGCTGGTATAGACTATGTAGAATCTCAACTTACATGTCCCTAACCTAATGCATTTTAATGAACTCATATACGGCTACGGCACCTGCCATGGACAAGACAAGATGCCAGGCACTGGGGGGATTAAGAAGGTCCATGAGCCACACCCTCAACTTTAGGGGCCTATAATCTCACTGGCAGCAGAACAGAGGCTCCTGCCTGCCTGTGTGATCTCATGTACCTCTCCCCCCGACCCCTACTGTCTCTGTTTCAGCCATGTCAGCCTTTCTGACCTTTGAACATACACCAAGCTTGTTCCAACTTAGGCTTTTGTTTTTCTCTGCCTGGAACATTCCCCAGACCTTTCCATGGCTGGCTTTTTCTCATGATTCTGAAGTTTGATATCATCTCAAAGATGCCTAAAGGAACCTCAGCCCCACCCTCATCCACCAGTAGCTACCCTCTAGCCCTGAGGTCAGCAGTCTGCTCACCAGATTTGGCCCACTGACTGTTTTTATAAATAAAGTTTTATTAGAACACAGCAATGCGTGTTCAGTTGAGAATTGTCTGGCTGATTTCCTACTGTAAGAGCACAGATGAGCAATTATGACAGAGCCCCTGTGTCCTGCAATGCTGAAATCGTTTACCATCTGGCCCTTGGGAAAAAGTTTGCCAAATGCTAGTCTAGTCTAGTCTAGACTAGTCTAGCTTCTATTTTCTTAAACTCACTTAAAGTCATCTAAAACTACCTTTTGTATTGGTTTACATGTTAAATGTTCATATTCTGCCACCCTAGCCCAAGATGTAAGCTTCAAGAGAGCAGGGAATTTTTATTACTCAAATTCCCAGGACTTGGAGCCACGCTGGGCTCATAGTGGGTACTCAGGAGCATATATTTTTTTATTGTGATAAACACATAACATAAATGAGAATATATTCAAAGGGCCTGGCACAGTAAGCTCTCAATAAAGGCTCACTTTTACTCTAATGGGGGAAGAAGGGCAATGAAGGATGATATAGCCTAATACGAGCCAAGTGGAAGTGACAGGGAAAAATTCAAGTTCGAGGGAGGGAAAGAACTAAAGTCTAGTGATCCAGTTTTTTCAGAATGATTAAGACCCCAGGAAGTCAGCATACTGAACATTTGGCATTCATCTCTGGAGCAGATTTGACTTTATTCCTGTCCTTTCACCCTTTCTGTTTGTTTGTTTTCTTGTTTCCACTTTCATTTTATGCCATCATGAAATTTATGTATTTATGCTACCTTAAATCTTTTTCTGTTAGAAAGCAGAGAATATGTTTTAAAACATTAGGCTTTATTTTCTCCTTTTCCTTATTTACATCTCCAATAGATGGCAACAAGTGCAAAGAGTACAGCGAGCCCTGACATCGAGGATCTGCCAACCCTGGAAAGCACGGTCCCTGCCAAAGAAGAGAGCCAGAGCACCACAGTCCCCAGTGTGGCAACCAGCCACTCCACAGGTAAAGAAACCAGTTACTCCAATAGGGGTTCGTCTAATTTTGCATAACCAGTGCATTCCATGAGCAAATACAATAATCAACTGGACACATATTGTAATGCAAAAGTGAATTCTGAACCAAGCTTTTATGTGGTAGGTTTAGAATTCGATTTGTTGAGTTGCTAAATCAAACTTGACTCATTCGGTTGCTGAAGATCTCTTTCTACCTTGAATGATAACTAGTGATAATGCCCCCACATGTGAGTCGGGTAGTGACTGAGGTTGTGTTGCTGACCCTAAACTGATGTAATGTTACATTAAGAACTTTGTGTTGACACTGAGGAGCACAAAACTCAGCCAGCCTATATAAATCTTAATAGATTCTATACTAATATAATAGTTAGCATCTTATATTGGATTCGTGTCTACACACATGGAGCAAGAATCTGTTCTAAACCTGCCCTACCAGGACTTGGGGTTGTCCTTGTGACTCATAGTTGGCACCTGCAGCAGTGTGAATAGAATACCTCGGAGAGAAACTTCAGAGGAGGCCTTTGGGGCTCTGCTCTTATTATTAATATATTTAGACCATCACTGATGCCAATGAGGAAAGCTCATTGTCAGTTTACCCGTGGAAAGAGAGCACTTTGTGTTTGTAGGAAATTTCTTAAGGGAAGTTAAGTCATTTGGGATTTTTTAAAAATATGCCTTATTTTATAGTGGTAGTGGAGGAGAAAAAGAACTAATTCTCCAGTAACTTCAACAAGTGCTTGTTAACTTGATAAATTTTACGTACATCATTTTATCTAGATAGGTCTTATGTTTCCATTTCTAAAATGAAAGTAAATATAAAGATCATGCCTAAAGCAGTCCTTCATCTGAACACCTAGAAAGTTATTCTTTATTGTTGAATATGCATTTCCAGGTCCAACCACTAATCTTGTTTTAAAAACTATAGCACTTCTGAGGATTTAAAAAATACTTTATATTTATACCCCTATGTTCATAGCAGCATTATTCACCATAGCTAAAGTATGGAAGCCGCCCAAGTGACCATAGATGGATGAATGGATAAGCAAAATGCAGTCTCTACATACAGTGGAATATTACTCAGCCTTAAAAAAGAAAGAAAATGCTGACATTTGATATAGCATGGGTGATCACTGAAAGCATGTTAAATGAAATAAGCCAGTCACAAAAAGATGAGTACTGTATTATTCCACTTAGATGAGGAACCTAGAGTAGTGAAATTCATGGAGACAGAAAGTAGAATGGTGGTTGCCAGGGGCTGGGTGAAGAGAAGAATGAAACACTGCTAATTAATGGATACAGAGTTTCAGCTTCGTAAGATGAAAAGAGTTCTGGAGGTAGACAGTGGTGATGGTTGCACATCAATATAAATGTAATTAATACCACTGAACTGTACACATAAAAATGGTTAACTTGTACATTTTATGCTATATGTATTTTAGCACAGTTTTTAAAAACTTTATAAAGTGCTTTGAAATAAAAACCTAAAGCTTGCTCCAAGCTGTTAAAGCAATGATTTTTTTTTTTTTTGAGACAGAGTCTCGCTTTGTTGCCCAGGCCAGAGTGAGTGCCGTGGCGTCAGCCTAGCTCACAGCAACCTCAATCTCCTGGGCTCAGGCGATCCTACTGCCTCAGCCTCCCGAGTAGCTGGGACTACAGGCATGCGCCACCATGCCTGGCTAATTTTTTGTATATATATTAGTTGGCCAATTAATTTCTTTCTATTTATAGTAGAGACGAGTCTCACTCTTGCTCAGGCTGGTTTCAAACTCCTGACCTTGTGCAATCCACCCGCCTTGGCCTCCCAGAGGGCTAGGATTACAGTTAAAGCAATGATTAACATTTAAACACCAGAGAAAACCAAGTATGGCTAAGTGAGAAAAGAACAATTAATATGTGATCGTTGGAAAGCATTTGAAAATTTTAGAGAAGAAATGCTCATTTGTAACATGGGTTGATGGCTAATTAGCAGCAGAAAACGGAGACTTCCACATTGAATATTCTGTCATAGCAGGATACCTCTCTTCTCTGCCTGAAAAAGCAAATTCTCCATTGCCTTGGGAAATAACTCATTTTTACTTTCCCTTCCTGTCCTCTGCCCCACCCTGTCCAAAAAATTGTGACGTGGGGCACATTTCCACTTCACATATCATTATCCCAAGATGTTTTTGCATGAGCTAAAATGTCATTATAAGTGCTTAGTTTTTTAAGAGGTAATCTTATTAGGGCAGCAGATGTCCAGTTTTCCCATGAAACGCCCAAGGGTGATGATATTCACACGTATGACACAGTCACAGTAATGGGGGTGGGGGGAACTGGGGAATACAGGACTAATAAGCACTAATTTAGTAACCAGTCTTCCACAAACTTATTTTACGTTTGGTAATATATTTTCCAGCCAATGCTGTGTTGAGTGATATTAATGGTATGTTATGAGCCTGGAATAGCCAAGTTAGGACGTGATAGGCAAATGATTGGCTTATCTCTGCGGAGAGTTGACTTCCTAGGATGACATTTTGGGAGTTGATTTGGCGACACCTTTGTTCTGAAGGCTCAAACCTGGCAATCCCAACCGTCTTCTGTAGTGGGGGTAGCACAGGCAGTGTCAGCTCTGTACTAATGCTTCAGAGCTAGGGGCTCAGCTTGTACAGGGAGGACTGGTTTCTGGGACCTATACTCTGGGGCCATCTTGAAGAGTCACCGTGTTTTGAGGAGAGCATTGGTACAAAGGGAGAGATCATTTATTTCAAACCCAACAATTAGAAAAACCATTATCTTTTCGATGATGGCCGACTAGTTTTACCTTTGATTAGGAAAAGTATTGGCTATCTGGGGTATTTTGCAAGCTGTGAACTAAGAATCTTGGGAAGGGCCTGATTATTTAATTATCTCCAATTTCTCATTAAATCAAGGCAGCTTGACTTTTTCTCCATCTGCAAATGAGGTAAACAGCCACCACCCAGAGGAGTTCAAGACTCAGTATACAAAGAGGTCAATAGGAGAAACCAAACACCTCTATTTTAAAACTAAGTTACTGTTTAAAATTATCAAAAAGAAACTCACAATGGAGAATATTGACATTGTAACTCTTACGTGAAGTTTGAATGCAGATAGAAATCCTCAAATAACAGGTACATAAATACAAAGGCTGTAATCTCTCATTAAACTCAGCTGGGGCATAATCTGATTTTACTACCAAAGAAGAAGCAGGAAATTGGTGTCACAAGACGAATCACAGTCTTGGTCACATCTTCCCAAACCAGAGTATTACTCTCAAAATGAGTCAGAGACCTCGTCACAGTCTGGAAGTTTTCCAGTCTTGACATTGGATGGACTAAGATCCATACCTGGATTCTTCTGCTACCTTCACCTCTGAAACTTTCTGACCATTTAAGGTCTCTGTGGTTTAGTTTTTTTTGACTTTGCTTTCTAAATTAGATAAGAAAAAGTACCGTTCACAAAAGTACTACGAACACAGAAGTGTGAAAAAGGATTCATAAATTTGATTATTATTAGTTACAAAGAGTTACGAAGGCAGGATCATGTCAGAGCTTGCTTAAAAATCCCCTGATCCAGTTTATTTAAGAAAGTATCCTCTTTGCTTATGTTTTGCTACTTTCCACTTAGGGTAAATTCACCTTTTGCCAATTGTTAAATTGTAGTTATTAAATCCTAATAATTCTATCTTATTATATCTCTTTACAGACAAAGTGGGTGGAGAGACACGGGTAACAGTTGACAAAGGTAGGCAAGATTTTGGTACCAAAATATTCCTATGGGAGTTAAGAAAAAATTTCTTTGAACCTAATCTTTGGGATGAATTACATTCTTTCTTAGATTGTGGTCAACCAGAGCAGAATAAAGAAACTTTCCAAGAACAGATTTCAATTTTTTTTCTTAGAAAAAGGAATTCCTCATATTTGAAAATAAGCAAACCACAAATGATTATGTTCAGTTAGTGACAGCTATGGGGAATGATATCATGTCACAATGTAAGAATGAAAATATAGCCAATTTAATAGCTATTCACAAATGCTACCCAGTAATTAATAGTGAAGCCAGTGTGAGATTATACTTGATAGATTTTGAGACGCAGAACTCACACCATTCATAAGATGGGATTAGAATAGCCCAGAGTTTCTCCTCTTGTAAATCAACTTCCACTGGACAGGGGAGGGTCCTTTTGACATTGCTCTAACACCCCTCCTCTGCATGCCTGCCTGACGTACCAGGTGCTAATTCAAGGAATTTCTTAACTTCTTGCTTCTTTCTAGAAAGAGAAACAGTAACTTTTGTGAATTAGGCTGTAACTACTTTATAACTAACATGTCCTGCCTATCATCTGTCAGCTGCAAGGTACTCTGGTGAGTCCCTACTTGAGAGCTTCATTAAACCTTAATGGATTTCACTGGCATAGCTCTGGGGTGGGCATCTAGTTTTTTGAAAATGTGCTCAGCTAGCAAGGCCCAAGTCCATGCATCTGTGACAGAGTTATAGTTCTGTGGCTTCACGTCAGTTACCTTACAGTTACTGTGTAATTAGTGCCACTTAATGTATGTTGCCAAAAATAAATATATCTATCCTAGACTAGATGTAGTATTTTTTGTGTAGTTGGATTTCCTAATACTGGTATTTGTCATCCCCAAAGAAAGTGTATTTTTTTTTTTTTTTTGGAGACAGAGTCTTGCTTTGTTGCCCAGGCTAAAGTGAGTGCCGTGGCATCAGCCTAGCTCATAGCAACCTCAAACTCCTGGGCTCAAGCAATCCTCCTGCCTCAGCCTCCCGAGTAGCTGGGACTACAGGCATGCGCCATCTCGCCCGGCTAATTTTTTCTATATATGTTAGTTGGCCAATTAATTTCTTTCTATTTATAGTAGAGACAGGGGTCTCACTCTTGCTCAGGCTGGTTTCGAACTCCTGACCTCGAGCAATCCTCCCGCCTCAGCCTCCCAGAGTGCTAGGATTACAGGCGTGAGCCACTGTACCCGGCCTGTTTTTTAGAAAAGAAAGTATATTTGGAAATAAATTCAGCTGCAAAGTTTATTTTTAAAAAATTAAGCATCATTTGCTATGTACAGCAGGGCAGTGGCATTGTTTGTATATACTATGTTTTATTGCGGGTGTATGTTCTATCTGGGGTTCATGCTTTTTTCCCCCTCTCATTCAGATGGTTTGACAACAGTGACCCTGGTTGGAATCATAGTTGGGGTCTTACTAGCCATTGGCTTCCTTGGTGGGATCATCATTGTGGTTATGAGAAAAATGTCGGGAAGATACTCGTAAGTAAATAGCTTACACCCACATGATAGGTAAACAAAGGCGGTCGTGTCTAGAGCTCAAACCTTTTTTTTATTGTTATTTACTTATTTATTTATTTCCAGCATATTATGGGGGTACAAATGTTAAGGTTACGTATGTTGCCCTTGTCCCCCCTGCCCCCTCCAGTCAGAGCTTCAAGCATGTCCATCCCCCAGTTGGTGCGCATCACACTCATTATGTTTGTATATACCCATCCCCCCACACCTGCCCGACACCCGATAGATGTTATTCCTCTATGTCCACTTAGGTGTTGATCAGTTAATACCAATTTGCTGGTGAGCACATGTGGTGCTTATTTTTCCATTCGTGGGATACTTTACTTAATAGAATGGATTCCAGTAGAGCTCAAACCTTTGAACTAACAGAAATCTCTAATATATAAAGGTCATGTTGAAAGTCCCTTACGTCCACAAGTACTACATCTGGCATTTCCCCAGAACTAAATAAACATCTACTTAGGCTATATATGTTTCAAAGAAAAAAAGAGAGCCAGAGATGGCTCTTAAGTTGATGCCTATTGAGATCTGACCAAATTTGGTCTCTTGTCATATTTTTCCAATTAATTAAACTTGAAAGAAAGCCCAGACCAAGTTTTTTTTTTTTTTTTTTGAGACAGAGTCTTGCTTTGTTGCCCAGGCTAGAGTGAGTGCCATGGCATCAGCCTAGCTCACAGCAACCTCAAACTCCTGGGCTCAAGCAAACCCGCTGCCTCAGCCTCCCGAGTAGCTGGGACTACAGGCATGCGCCACCATGCCTGGCTAATTTTTTCTATATATGTTAGTTGGCCAATTAATTTCTTTCTATTTATAGTAGAGACGGGGTCTCGCTCTTGCTCAGGCTGGTTTCGAACTCCTGACCTTGAGCAATCCGCCCGCCTTGGCCTCCCAGAGTGCTAGGATTACAAGCGTGAGCCACCGCGCCCGGCCCCAGACCAAGTTTTAACGTGGCCCCTACTCGCCCCGCCCCCTTTAGAAGTAGGTAGGTGGTTTCTGGGAAAGCACCCGTCACCAAGCCAGGGACGTTCTAATGAGGAATCCCACTCACGTAGATCACTTTCACGTAGATCCCTCCTTCTGTTCCTTCCCTGCGTGCACCTGCACGTCTGGTCACGCACTCCCAGCATTGACCGTGGATGGGGGAAGGAATTCTTTCTCTTTTAAACTTCCTTAAGAATTCAGAATATTCAAACTCATGGCCAGAGGAAAACTTATTCCTGTTGGGAAGATGATATATGATTCCTGACTAAGACATCATCCCTGGTGATGTTAGAAACTGTAACCGCGTGTCCTCGTTCCGACCATTCTGTTATTGTTAAAATGCAAAGGGATCTGGAAATATTTATATCAACAGGGTCCTTGGATCCAGTGCTACGTCAGTAAATGGCACCAGCATTTGGTGCCATATATGATGGGGTACCCAACTGGGGGGCTGAGGGACAAAATGATACAGCTGCAGATCTAGCGTGTTTGGAAACTGGGAATCTGACCCTGGCTATATAAGGACTAGGCGGCGTGAAGGAGGAACGAGGGGGCAAGGAGAAGATCAGCAGGTGCCAACACTAGAAGGCTTAGAGCAGCGGTCCCCAACCTTTTTGGCACCAGGGACTGTTTTCACGGAAGATAATTTTTCCACGGACTGGGGGTGGGGGGCATGGGGGGATGGTTTCGGGATGATTCAAGTGCATTACATTTATTGTGCATTCTATTTCTATTATTATTACATTATAATATATAATGAAATAATGATATAACTCACCACAGGTTGGGGACCCCTGGCTTAGAGACTAGGATGATAGGAACAATGACTCACAGGTTGTTATTCACAATGCCAGTAAAAGAAGTGACGGTCACCTTTCTTTGTTTTCACAGACCCTAAGAGGTGAAGGATCGTGCCCTACTACCAACAGGCATTAAAAAGAGAATTTCTGACTTCCTCCCCGCCCCCGTCCCTGAGCTTGTGGGAGAAGATGACCCATGGAACGCCTGCCCACCCCACTCAAAATCCATGGCGATCCCTCCCCTTGCCACACGTAACCGAAGGAAAGACAGCTCACAAGACGTGGCTCCTCTAAGCATTTGCCTTTTGACAATTTTATTGAATACAAATTTTATAAAAGATGATTTAAAAGACAAATTGCCTAGAAAACAGAGCAGAACTATGTGAATTGACTTGCAACTAAGACATCATCCCTGGTGATGTTAGAAACTGTAACCGCGTGTCCTCGTTCCGACCATTCTGTTATTGTTAAAATGCAAAGGGATCTGGAAATATTTATATCAACAGGGTCCTTGGATCCAGTGCTACGTCAGTAAATGGCACCAGCATTTTGCAATTGCTGATCTGTTGAAACGTACACGTTCTACTCTAGTTTGGTCTGGTTTTTGTTGTTGTTGTTGTTGTTTGTTTTTTTTAAAAAAGCCTGATCTGGTGTGAATAATCAGGTCAAAAAATCTAAACTTGGGTCATAGGCGATGAGCAACTGCCTTTTAGCTGGTCCAGATACATCATTTCAAAGACACCCATTAGATAGATTATAAACAGGAAGTATATACTTCGGAGAAGACACTCTGTTTCTCATAGGGCCCCCAGGCCGCCACTAGGCCTGCTTTACCTAAAGCCTTCTTCGTGACGACTTGATGACTCCAAGGTTTCCTCTCAGCTGCCCCCCTCTGCTTCACTCAGAAGACCGGTCCCCAGAGTTAAGGGGGGCAGCCTCGTCTCTTCTCTGTGACCCAGATCCTGTGGAGTGGCCACTTTGCTCTGGAACATGGAGATCTCAGGGCCCCGGATGCCAAGGAAGCTGCTGGGTGTCTCGTGGCGCTGGAGACTCAGGTGTTCCAGAAACCAAGAACCACGTCGGCCCCCAAACAGAAAGAAACCCTACGTGGACCTCCGGCGTGGGAGACAGCCAGTTTCCTAACGTTTGCTGTCTGCCTCAGAGGAAAGATGTGGGGAGGAAAAAAAATCATCTTGTACAATATTAATATTTTTTAAGTAGCTGGATTTAAAGACTTGATAAAAAAAATTAGAAGTCCCCGGTCTTCGAGATGTAAGCACAAATTTCTGTGGGTAGTCCGTTAAGAAGATCAAAAGAAAGGAGCCCAAGAGGCCGTTCTGTCTCCGCTTCTTCTCGTCTCATAGATCCATTGAATTCTTTTTCCTAAACAGAAAGTTTTTAGACCGAGCAGATGCTCTGTCGTGATTGCGGTTGTGCAGTTCTGATATCCTCTACACTTGTGAGAGTTCATAAAACAGGAAAGAGTAAACCATCAGTCGGAAGCACGGCCCATTCCTCCCATATTTCACAGTACTGTGTGGATGTTATTTTAAACAGTGTGTCTGTGTGTTCCCCAAATCCAGCTGTGTGTTCCGCACCGGCCCAGGTTCCATGTTTGAACATTAGTTGATTGAGAGAAGGGAAGTTAGACAAGCTGTTTGAGGTTTGAATAACTCAGTTTCATTGTTCAGATTCCTGACCAGGAGTTAGGAATAATGTCATTTCTTCTTTCCTATCCTCCTCCTCCAAACCCCCTGTGAAAAATAGCAGCCAACCCCAAGTCATACACTGGACCCAGTGCCTGCTGGGACAGGACTGTGGGTTTCTTGTTCACCCCTGTGTTGGTGCTCGATGCAGTGTAGACATGTTTTCAAATAAAACATGATTGTGTACAACAATGAGTCAGACCTTTGATTGCAAATCAAGTCAAGTCTGGGTCACACTTAGGAACATCTCCAGATAAGATTACAACTTATATAAACATCTGCCTGTGGACTTGATCGGGAGTAGATTATAAACGGTCACGGGAAGTTCATCCACAGGAAAGAAATGCAAGTGCACCTTGCAGCCAGGTAGAGAGGTGCAGGTCAGGCACAGGAATGGGGTGGGATGACAGGGGGCACTGTGGTTGGAGCTGCTTTTGCCCTCTCTGGTCCTAGAGGGTTAACAAGGTTTTGCCTGACTTAATTTCTCTGCAGGAGAGAGTAGAGCCAAGAGAGCAAGCAGTTTCATCTCGCCCTTATCAGTCCTTCCCAGCTACCTGACCTCAGGTGTGCAGGGCTTGGCTACCAAAGAACAGGAAGTAGTAGCCCCTGGGTGGGGCCTCCAACTGCCTTCAGACCTGGGCAGCATCTCTCACCCCAGAGTCCCTGTTCTGGGGACGCCCGCTGCCCCTTGCTCATCTGACTGTGCTTGGAGACCGCCCCGGCCCAGCTGCTTAGCAGGTGTGAGTGCGCCTCCCCCTCTACCTGCACTGCTCCCTGAGGATTCCGGTATCCTGCCGTGGGTCCCCTCCCCGCCAACCCTGTCCCCACTTGTAAAGGAGCTAGGAGCTGGCGAGCAGTTAGCATCATGCCTTCCTCAAAATAGTTTTATTAAATCAGGAGTGTTGAAGGTGCCCGATGTCAGGAACCCCAGGTGCCTATTTCACTAGCAGAAAAGAGCACAGTTCTGGTCCCATTCTGCTACTTTACAGCTGGAACCTCTCAGGCAAGGCATTGAGCATCTTTGGGCTCCAGTTTCTTCCAAGAACGTCCATGAGATTGTTCAGAAAGCATCCCTTTTCTAGCAGAAAACCAGCCCTGTCTACGTGGTCTCACACATCGAAAGAGAGCGAGAGTGGGGCCCTCAGATGTGTCATGTGTAAATTTACATCCATCACACACGCCCCCAGGAGATGACTGGAAACTGATGGAGCTGCCAGGACTCCTGGAAGTCTAAGGAAACAACTCTATCCTCTCCCATCACAGACATCTGGGGACAGGCAGTGCTGAAGTTAACTCTTGGTACTATATTAAAGCCTTGTTTTTAACCTTTACTTTGTGCTGCCAACCCAGGAGGACCAACTGAAACCTGGGGCTTAGTTCTGCTTCCTGTGCCCTGTTCCGGGATCAGCTTTAGCGAACAGGGAAAGAACAAGTAACTTAATTCCCTGCTGTCTTCATTTTTATTTTAATTTGTATTTATTTAGTATTCAGGGCACTGAAGCTGCTTGTGACATGCTTCCACGGGGAATGATGTATATTCTGATGCTAAAACTTTTTTTTTTTTTTTGCTAATTTTAAGCCCACTGAAAGTGAGGGAAGAATCTCCCCCAAGTATAGCTGGGTGTTAACACACATACACCAACGCAGAGCCGCCCACTTGCACTATGTGCTGGAGAATTTGTCCCCTGAGACTGTAGTGCTCTCGAGTCTTCCTGAAGCTCAGAGTTGGGTTGGGGAGTGCATAGTAGATCCTCACTTTTTCAATTCAGTAAACGTAAATGATGTGACTGGTTATTGGTCAACGCTTTGGAATGGATTTCAAATCACACCCACTGGTATGAGGGGTGTGTTTGGCCTATGGGCCCAACTTACAGATGTACGTCCAGAGTGGGCAAAGCACCAGCTTGGACTGATCACACTTTTTCTCTATCTGGGATCCTTTTTTATCAGACGCCAACTCCCAGCACCATGTGTCCTATTTCTGCATTCGAGGCCCCGGGCCCTGGCACGGACAGTCCTGTGCTGGCTGAGACTGTCCCCCTCCGTGTGTGTCTTTCCTCCATCCTTCTCTACTCTTGCTTCCACCTTCGCACTGACGAAAGTCTCTGGGGAAGGACTCACCTGCCAGTCACACGGGGATGACCAGCAAGTGTTTCTGAAGTGGCGGTCACCCCCGCATGTGGCTGCAGAAACTAAACTGAAACCACACACATATGGCACCTCGTGTGTAGCCTCAGGAAGGGGCGAGAATGTTCTGACCCGAAGGAAAGTTTGGACTCTTCCTTTTGCTCCCCAGCCCATGGGTGAGGCTAGAGCTAAGGATGGCCAGGGCTGGCGGCAAGTGGATGCGAGGTGTGAATGCTTGTCCAGCAAGATCCAGGAAAAAAACACACTGCCTTGAGTGCACAGGTATCTGGACTGCTGAAGAGCTCTCATGAGACAAGAATAACCTGCTCATTTATTCATTCAACAAACAGTTATCGTCAGGCCCATCCTACCTACTAGGGAGATATAACGAATGAAAACAACAAAAAATCCCTGTGCCACGTGGAGCCTGCGCTCCAGGGCTGGAGACAGACTGGGTACAAAATAAATCAATCATAGGACATGCGGGAATGAGGGGGCGGTAGAGGCGGTGCAGGGAACAGCAGGAGGACGTGCAGGTTTGGAGGAGCGGCAGCGGTGAGTCCAAAGGTCAGAGA
>VSMD01026644.1:0-24185 GCA_008750895.1 Mirza zaza | reverse complement strand
GATCCCTGAAGCATCATTCCAGTATTAAGTCATGGAAACAGTTAAATCTTTACTGTGGACTCTTCCACAGGTAGATGGGAGAATACATCCTTGATGACCATCACGGCTTGTTGACCATCCATCTTTTCTCTTTCCCTTTTAATATTTCTATCATGAGGTTTCTTTTCCCACTGCGCAAATTCCTCAGAACTCTTCCTTCATCTCAGTCCACACAGATCATCTAATCTCTCTTCTTTGCTGAGTTCTCTCCTTCCCCCCGCCCCCATTTTATGATACAGAAGAGCCTGGATTGCCTGAGGAAGAGTCCCTTTCTCCTCAGGTTAGGTGTGGAGGAGGAGTGGGAGAATCACAAAAATTTGTAACTTAGTTTCTTTTCTGGAAATCTCCCTTAAACTACTCACCTTCCTCATCTGTAGAGTGGGTATCATGACCGCAAGCCCCATATCTCGGGGTTACTGCCAAGACTCAGTGAAAGTGGAGTAGGAAAAGCCCCTCCCACCACACAGAGCATGTATCTGCATTCCCTGTTCCAGTGGCGTTTCAAGATAATTCGAAATGTCCATCTTTTATTATGGTGACTCTTATGCCTATGAGTGAAGATTGTTTTATAGTTGCACTTGCTTAGGACTGTTTTCTGATGGTAGGATATGCTATTTCATACCTTTAGCATTTTGGGGGGAAGGAACAGTATTATGCCCATTTTGCCATCCCCTGTAGTATCCATCAAACGGCTTTAAATATATTTAGTGCTCCATAAATGTTGGCTGAACTCACCACGGGATTATGATATGGGCTAGATCTCAACCCACTTCTTAGACACACATGTCACATCTGGCAGGACTTAGGGTCACATTGGAAACCCCAGGAAACAACTGGATAGAGATAATGAGAAAACTGTTTGAAATGACAACACTGCACGTTGATTGAGATTTAACATTATTCTCTTGAGGGAAAAGACTTCAGTTTAGTTATTTTTCCAGCAATAAATATACCTATTGTTTCTGGACATTCAATGGTATCGTGAAACTTGGCAAAGATTTCCATGATAGCTTATAAAATATAAATGATTTGGACAAGAAGAAAATTTTAATTCTCTTTAGAAGAGGTTTCTGTCCAGCATAGTTATGTTTCTTTTTGATAAAGTTGAACTTTGACATTACTTTTGCCCCTACGGCTCTCTTTCTTTCTCTTGAATTCTCACGGTTCCCAGGTAAACAAAGGATTTTGATACATGAGTCTTGTTTGAGAGTAACATAGACTTTCAGAGTTTTGTTAAATTAGGCCTTTTGGTGCCCAAATCTACAACATGCTTGTGTTTCTCTGTGTATATGAAAAAGTGTGCATTGGCAAACTTCATTACAACTTCAATATGTTACTATTCTGTACTAGTTTTTCCTCTTCCCTCTGACCTTAATAGAAGGGATGTTTGAAATACTCAGAATCTTTTCACCTTCCATATTTTCAAGTAGTTACTTCTCATAATGTTTTTTTGTTTGTGTTCAAGCAATTAAATGGTGACTTTCCAGAACATACAGTGTTACCGTGTCTAGTAATTCAGATGTGACCACAGGAAAAATTCCATTTCCCCAGAGTCATCTTCACCTCTTTTGTTAGACAGTGCAAGTTTGCTGGAAAACAGAAGAAAGCATTGAGAGGAAAATGAGAGGTAACCACTCTACTCTTCCATCTTGGTCTGTGCCTCTGAAAATGAGGCTGAAATACACAGCCCCTGCAAAGTCTCTAAAGCAAATCGGCAGAAACTTTT
This sequence comes from Mirza zaza, assembly GCA_008750895.1. Taxonomy (NCBI): domain Eukaryota; kingdom Metazoa; phylum Chordata; class Mammalia; order Primates; family Cheirogaleidae; genus Mirza; species Mirza zaza. The sequence continues at coordinate 22,420 of VSMD01026644.1, read as the reverse complement.
AGAAGTGTAAATAAAAATTTCTTTTCTCACAGACCTCTCTTCTCTATTTTTCTTCACTCTCACCCCAACAGAAATAAAAAGTAATGTTAACACTTTTGATTTCCATGATGATCTCTCCAACTAGAAAAATGATCCTATGTAAAGACAGTATTTAATGTCATTTTACATGTATTTTTTCTGATTATGCAAGTGATGCATGGTCAAGATAAAATTGGAAAATATAGAAGAAAATCACTTTAATCACAACATCTAGAAATCAGTCATTAACTTTAACATACATCCTTATATGTTGTGTGTACATGTATGTACACACTTGCATATGTTTAGCATTCACTTTAATTTGATTAAATTTTCACCTTAATATAAACAAACAAGAAAACGGCTTGAAATTACATGGCCATTTTTCCCCCTACTACTCCTAATTGTGCTAAACAGAAACATTTTTATAAACTGGATGCAAAGTGAGCTTTGAAGGCATATTTTCAGAGAGCTAGTAATTTTGGAGCTTCTCACAGCCAGAAATTTTGAATGGTAAGAAACAAAAAAAAGCACAGAAGGCAGCAAAGGGTAGAGAAAATGGTTGAATAATCAGCTGTGGTGTTGAAGCGGGTGGAGGAAGGAAAGCGTTAGCCGATCACATCTAAGCCTTATTCAAAGGAAAGTGGTCTGCGCTTGATGGGCAGGATGCCAGGAAGCAATAATAAGGAGCCGTGGAGGGCTGCAACATGGTACTCTAGAAATACATTTTCCAATTAGCCATAAGTGTTTATTCATCAAGGCATACCACAATGCTCTTGGTTACTGAGTTGTACAAGCAGCTGTAATTGGCAATTGAGAAGCATCCGTGCAAATGTTTTGATGCCTAATCCTGAAATTGTTCGTGCTCCACATTTCCACTGAACACAGTCCCTCTGTCCCAGAATGGTGTCCACAGAGTGCCCATGACTACAAGTGTGGGCCCTTTATAATCATCAAGCATTAAATTAGATCTAGCTTACAGCTCTGGCCCTCTTTTCTTGACAGATTTGAGGACGAGAAGTTGAAGTGGGTTGAAAAATATTCTTTCAGCAAGGTTGGTGGATATTTTCTTTAAGTCTAAAGGGAGGCTTGAGAAGATGACAAACTTAAACATGTGTTTCCAGATCTTCAGAAACAAAACAGAGGAAAAGAATCCTCCACCACCCCACCCACCCACCATGTTCCTACAAGCAGGAACGTGCCAAAAAGGGCCACAAACTGGTCTGCACTTCGGACAACCCCTCTGGCCACTCCTGATAACTATTTTGGTGATGTCTTGCATTGACCTTCTGGTCATTAGAACAAGTCTCAAGCTAGATAAGAAGATCCAGTTGGGGGGGGAAACAGAATCTCACAGGATGTTTTCTGAGCTTTAAAAAGAAAAACCATCAGGACTAACAGGATTTCAAATAAAAAAAAATTTTTTATACTTCTCAGCAGCATAGAGCTGCAAATGATTACTTAAAAGGGTCTCTCCCCTTTATTCTCCAAAGTTTTCAGGTACTTAGTGTGAGAGCCTTGTGACAATTAAATCAATTTCCACTGGAGTCCCCAGAGGTGGGGCTTCTACAGCTACCTCAAGTAGACTTCTTCGACTAATAAGGAATCAGCGACTTATCTGAGAGGATGCTACAAAGTAGAAAAATGGAATTTCAGGTCAAGGAAAAACTTTGTAGCAGAATTGCTACTTCTCACTGACTGAAAATCAAGCTTATGAGAAAGTGAGTCTTATTTATTTATAATGGGAAGAGGAGTGCAGCCAAAATTAGGCTTCGAAAATAGCTTTCTGATAGCACTATTTGACTCTTGAAAAAAGAGCTGTCATTAAAAAGAAATTTACTTCATCCTCTCCAAGTTTAAAATGTACTTTTCATTTTCAGAAGTAAAAAGGAACTCACTGATTTTAGTACATAAAGTTCATGGTATATCAAGAGTTACGGATACAGTAACCTGAGAACTCCATTTACAGTATGAAAGCAAAAACTAAATCACCACCCAGGTGCCCTTTGCCGGTGTTTAATTCAGGTTATTAATGGGTGAAGCTCCTTTGAGACAACTGACCACATTTACACTCCACACCACTCAAGCACGGCCCAATCAACAATCCCAGTGCCCATCTTCTTCCACTGGCTGCCTTACCTGGCAGGTAAGGACCATTCGATCCCTTTTCACAAGAACTGTTGAGCACCTTTTGTATGCTCAGCTACATAGCCAGGAAGATTGCTGCAGAACTCAAAAGCCAAAAAATAGGTGAGGTACATGGCATGCATTCCACCTGGGCCAGCCTACCCATGGAACTGATTGGAAGGACCAGAGCCACCTGCCCAGGTCACCAGGCTACCTACCTGCATGTGGCAGGTCTCAGTGCAAGCAGATGGCTGGCTGAGGCCATACAGACATCCCAGGTGGTCTGAGCATCCAACATAATAGAGAATCCAGTGGGCAAAGTTGGGCTGTGGTGAGAGACTTAGAAAGCTGAGGTCCTAGCAGCTAAGGCTATTAGTCCGAGGACTCCTGGAGATTTTCTGATGTCTTTCAAGCCATCATATCCTGGCCCAATGACTGGTTTAGCACTGCTCTGTGTCACTACCTCCACTGGGTTTCAAGCGTCCCATAAATCCAGGCCAGTCATTCACAGCATCTGTTATTAGGGTTGTTATTTGCACGCATTGGGGTATAAATTGCTTGGAGGTGCCAAGCAGGGCTGGCTTTGTGGGCATGTGGCTTGTGCATTTGCACAGTGGGGATTCTTCATTTAATATTGTTACAATCTTGAAATTCTTATTCACTTTTGTAAAAGGGGCCTTGCATTTTCATTTTCTACAGTGCCCACAACTTACGTAGTCAGTCATGACTGCAGGCCTGCATCTTGGGGTGCTCCACCTAGAGCAGATGAAGTAGTAGCCCAAGATGCAGGCCTGCAGGATGCCCTTCTCATCCACCCCGTCATGTGGTTGGCGGGGGGGCGGGGTGGGGAGGGAATAACCACTAGATTTAAATAAAGCCAGAAGCTGCTTCTTGAAATAGAGAGCATTGCCATCCCAAGCTGGCGTAGTGTTTTCTGGAGGTGTGACCGGGAATAGAAGGTCACACAGAATAGAAAGAAATGAAAGCAGCTCACTATGGTAATTGGGATCCATTGATTCAAAGGTCCAGACCTTGCTAATCAGTTGAGAAACCAGTGTTCTTTTTCCCTTCCATATGGACTTAGACTGCACCCTCACAGGAAAAAAATCGAGCTTTTTCCTTAGGAGGTGAGCCTACTTTAGTAGGTCAACTAAGTGGCTAGCAGGCCTGTAGCTTGTGGGAATATGGAAAAGGAACCAAGAGTGCACACAGAGGCTGAGCCCTGGACCCAGAGCCATTCCCTACCCTTGAAACCACAGAACTGGGTAACAATAGCAACAATACCACAAGGGTAACATGAGGGCACAACGCAGGGCAGGAATGGTGGTCTCAGACTTGGGACATTGTTCACAGGGTAGGACTTGGTGGTTGAGAGCTTTTAAAATTTGGCTTCATTGATGAGATTGGAGGGGAAAGTTCAAGTTAACTAAAATGTCATACTTTGTCATTGCTATATTATAATTCCTTCCTAAAATGGCCCTAGCTGTTCATTAGAAAGTTTCTATACATAGCCCTGTTTGTTCTATAGTCTTATGAAGGCTGGAGGGACTGAAGTGAGGGGGTGATTCTACCCCTTCTCTTTCTGACCTCTGCAAGACTGACAGTGTCTGCTCAGCCTGGGAACCATACTCTAAGTTCCAGGAGATCACGATGGACTTGGAGGTGTCATTAGCTGCTCTATGAGCTGAAGGTCAATTCCAAAGAGAACTTACACAGGAGACAGTGACAGCAAATCACTGCTACCTCTGTATGTTAGCCAGAGATTTCTGGTTCCCAAACAGAGAGGAAGGAGTCTGTTCAAATCTAGATTGTATAATTTATCTAACAGGACTAAGAATATCTCACCATGTTTCTGCTTTCTTACATAACTCATGAACCGGAACCTTTACTGTATATAAAATACCAAATGTTATAAGCTATAGATATTACATAGATATATAATAGGTACAATAGATATAATAGCTAAAGATGCCAGTCATATGTTGAAATAATTTAGTGAATCCAATAACACAAAGTGATGTTCTTATATTGAATAACCATTTATAATTGTTATTGTACTGTGTGCTAATTAGGCACAAATAGCAAGTTGTTCACATGTGACTGAAATTAACATCACTTTTACAAAGTCAAATCAAGTTTTTGCAGCTTTTCTTTTTTCACTTGGCCCATTCTTTCCTATTGCTCCCCAAGGGTGCTGGCGTTTGGCCTTATGTTTGCCCATCTCTGTCCTGCATGGTGATTCTGAGGCTGGCCCCTGTGGACCCCAACATCTGGGCTCCCTGGCTGCTGCTTCCTGGTTGGATTTGGTCACAAGAAGCATCAGCAGAAGACCAAAGGGTGGGGAGAAGAAGGGTCAGGATTTTCCTCCCTGATCAGTCCCAGCCTCCTCACCCTCTAATCTCTGTCCCCCCAGCTGGATCTCGGAGGCACCGTGCCCACCGGGTGCCCCCTCTTCCAAGGCTCCAGCTCCCAGTGGGCTCTGGTCACCCTATTGCCTTCCCCTGTGCCCCTGGCACAGCCCTGGCCCCCTACAGCACCCCACCAGCATGGGTGCATGCATGTACTGCTGATGCTTTCTGAGATTTTTCTCCCACCTCCAAATCTTCTCCCTTTCATCCTATTCCAGTCAACAATACTGTCCATGTGTCAAGATTTTTCAGCTTACACATTTCCAGAGCCAATTACAGCACATGGGGCTGAGGACTGCCATAAAGTTAGGAGCTGTTTGATCCCAGACTGTGCCCAGAAGACAGCAGTGCTGTTATCACTCCAGACTTTCACGCTGTCATGCCTCCTGGGAATAGGCCTCCATCTAGAACAACCTTGTACTTTTCTCCAAGAGAGGGAGTATGGAGGTGGAGGAGGAGGAGGGAGGAGCCTGAGGTTTGCCGCACCCTGGCGCTCTGCACGGTCTCCTAGCTCCATCTTTGCCTTCATCACAGTTTGCGTCAGCTCTGTTTCTCCCATCACAAGGGACCTTCTTTGGCATAGGAACCTTGCCTTTCACTTCTGTATCCCCAGCATCCAGAAACAGTGCTTAACTCACGATGCTTGCTGAGTTCATTGTTAAAACAGACTTTTCTTCAAGACTTTTAATGATTAGCTTGAGTGAAGAGAGGCTACCATATTTCTCCTTGGGGATAGGCAAGGAGCCTGGGACCATCAAACACAGCTGGCTGCGTTGTCCTGTCCACTTTGACGCATCAAAGCAAAGATGTTAGGGAATTACTATAGATTTGGAATAGCTCTGCATCTGCATGGCAAAGAGGAAATACTGTAGACAACGTGCTTACGCCTTTGCCCAAGCTGGAGGACTATGGCTTGTGCTGTAGCAACACAGCAGGGAAAGTGCCAGCTTCAGACCAAAAGTCAGGAAGCCTGGGTCTTGCTCCTGGCCCTGCCACCCACCAGCCATCTGGTTTGAAACAACATCATCTAACCTTTTTCTCCCTTTTGATATTAATCTACATGATAGAGATTATAACACCTACTTTGCATCCTTCCCAGGGCTTTTGGGAGAGTGATATGGGACAATGTGGGTGACAGCACTTTGCCAACTGAAAAGCACGAAGCAGAGGTGAAGCTGCAGGGTCACAGCGTGTGGAACCCACTCGCTGAGGCCGGGGGAAGGCTGGGCCAGGAGACGGGTCACCCTGTCCTCGGAAGAGTATGTGCACTTCCAGGAGGCAGGTGTGCTGATTTCATTCCAGGAGTTAATTGTGTGTCCTCTGGAGGCCCCGGACATTTTCCAGCTCCACTTTGGGGGAGGTGGATTATTGGGAATTTGTGTTCCTGCCCACACAGATTCTCTCTTGCTCCCCAGAGCTGTTCCTCCCGGGTTTGCCTCAGTGGGATTACTCACTAATCCCTTTCCCTTCTCACTTTTGTTTTTGACCAGACCCATGTGTTTGACTCCAGAATGACTCTCGTGCATGCAGGCATGGACTCAGACATTTGGTCAGAAAGCCACTCAAGGCTTCTGCCACGAGGGATTGTTCAGGTTTCCAAATGATGCATCCTCCTGTGCCTTCAAACTGTCTTAGGTCAGATCGGTTTCATTTCTGTGGTTCCGCGTGTGTGGGTTGTGTTTAGTGGAAGGAAGGCTCATGGGCCACAGACCCGTTTAAGTTTGTTTGGATGAGTAAGAAATGATGGGAATTCAGAGCATATAAGATTATAAATATTACAGAGGTTATTCAAAAATCTCATTTACTGTTAGTCTGACTGCCTCTTTACTCTACATATTTAAATTCCATTTGCAGCCACCGACCCTGATACTCTTAAAGAAAATAACAACAAACAAGATACTGCTAAGGGAAATGTAAATTGGTTTGTTTGCTTCCTTACACTCCTGGGCAGTGAAAACACAAGCAATTGTTATTCCAAGGGTCTCATTGAATATACAAAATCTTTGTCTTTCTTAGGAGTTGCTGTAAAGGTTAACCACTTTCTAAAGAGTTTTTTGTGTCTAGAAACCAATTTTATGCTCCTTTTGTCCGGCTACAAAGTTCTTAAAAACTTGTTAAAGTTTCCCACACAAACACATTTGAACTCATTTAGAAAATGGAGTTTTTCTCAATGCTTTGAGAAAATTTGTTTTTTCTTCTTCTTTGACGTTTACAAAGTCCTCATAGAGTGCTGGGAGCTGCGTGCAAGCTGTCCTTGGAGGCATTTGTGTTCAAGGGGACAGGAATGGGGATTGTGAGATGCCAGCACCCTGGCCCTGGGCGGGAGTCAGTGCACACACAGCAGCGATGACGGCAGCAGCGGGAATCTGTGCTCAAGGCGTGGACCCAGGCTCATCCCAGCAAATTCCCAGGCCCCAGGCACCATCCTTTCTGGATAACGTTTTCCAGCAGGTTGTTTCATGCTCTCAGAAAAGGCCCTTCCCATGTGAATTCTTTTTCCCTTTCTATTTACTTTTTATGATGAACCATTGTGTACAAGCCAAGATGGTGTGCTCTGGCTATGTGTCCTAATGCTGCCATCGAAGAGAAATAACACAGTGTCCAATGCCCTAAAACGAGGTAGGGACCACCAAAGAGTGAAATCTGTGCAATGTAGATGTCTTCTGCCTCTCCCCCCCTCCACCAGGGTGAGAAAATATGATACATAAAATCCCAAACCTAAACTATCAAAAATTCAGTGTTGTCATATATATGGATTGACCTGTTTTTAAAAGGATGCTTTTAAGTATGGAATCCACTCAAAGGACATTTAAAATGTGATTTGATTAACAGATATTTCATTCAAGAATGTGTGAAGAGAAGATACACTTGTACCATAATGTTTCAATTTATAAACAAATCTTATAGTAGGCAGTTACCAAATATTTGTGGAACACCAACAATAGTTGAGAGCTCAGATTTGGATTTTGCCTTTTTGAAAAACTGTTTCTCAACAATTCAAAAAGAATTTTCCTCTGCTTCACAAAATGGAGACCCTTTCTATTTAATCATAGTGTAGGTACTTTCTTTTGCCCTAATGAATTATCAAAACATTTTTTTAAAAAACCCAAAACAAAAGAAAAAAAATGTTTTTTTAAAGATCCAAAATGAGTTTATTTGGGCATACTGTTTCATAACAAACTGTTTGTTCTCAATGTATTACTGCTCAATGATACAAACTACAATTATAATTATAGCCCATATAGGCTATAACCGTTCAACAAATGGCGATTCAATGCGGTCAAAACAGAATTTGAAAGCCCTTATAGCAGAACAGGTGGGACTGATGGTGGTGCAGTAGGAACTCATCACCCTGCTAATTGGGAGGCACAGATGTGGCTATAGAAGCAGAAGCTCTCTTGGCCTGGGTGAGAGACAAGCTGACATAACTGGCCCGGGCTTGTGAAGATGCACAGGCTGATGCCCGAGGGCCCGCATGCCGAAAGGATGCCCTGGTGTCAGCTCCTGGCTATGCCATGATCTTTAGTTCCATCTGGACTTAAAGCAAGACATCAATAGGAAAACCCAAGGCTTTGATTCTTAGTAACCTAAAGAAGCATTTGTTCCCTTACAAAGGAAAGAAGGGATGTGCCAACATTTTGTGTGTCCAGAAAGCTAAACTTTGACCGCACAGCTCATCAAAATCAGTATGCATGACCATGCTAACTGTATCAGTTAGGAGGAATTTTGTTTCTTTTCAGTTCTCTTGGAACCTCAATTCTAAACTTCAAGTCCTCACGTGGTAATGTCCTAAGGCAGGAAGAAAGAGGGCAAGAGACACCAAGAATCTCTTTCCCACCACTCTTTCCTCCCTGTCTCATTGGCTAGAATTGGGTCATATATCTAGCCTTAAACCAACGCCTGGAAACGGAGAAGGACTTCCACAGTGGGCTTAGATCAGTCATTGTTCATCTCAGGATGAACAGAAGCAGGGAAGAGGGGATCTCACTTTCCTGGAAAACGTTGTTGACATTATCAGAATGTAATTAGTGTTTCAGTCCCTACAAGATATAAAAGAACAATCACAAGCTACCGAAAACGTGGCCTCTTAATGTAAATGGAAGCATATAGCCTGGCAGAAAAATACTAAATTAGAGAGATGTTGTTCTGGGTTGCTTGTCAAATGACTCACTGCCTGCCGAGTGTCCTTGGGCAGTTCTCAATGGATCCAAGTCCCAGTTTGTGCTTCTATCAAAGGAGAATAGTGTCATTTACCACCTCCTGGTCTCACAGTTGGGTTGTATGATGATTAAAAGGAGCTTTATAAGGCTGATGAATTCCTCAAATTAAAGTATAAAGTGCTGACTTTTCTTTGGATGGCACAAATGTGAAGTTGCTGAGTACAAAATCAGTACCAGCTTGCCTGGCAAAGTGGCTTGGAATCCATGAGACCCGAGTATGGACTCCTTCCCTGACAGCTCTGATTTGACTCCCTTGGACACTCACGCTCCTTCTCTCAGCGTTTCTCTGCTGCACTTGGACTCTCATTTCTGCCCCATATCCCATGTCCCTGAAAAGCTGGGAGCACCAAGGGTTTGAGTAATAAACCAAGGTTAAGAGTAAGAATGTGATGAGGGACTTGAGGACCAGGGGAAAGAGGAGAGTCAAGAAGATCTACTATGGTTCCTGTCCCCACATTTCAAACTCCACCACTTTAACACTTAAACTAGATTGTTAAATATTTAGATAGTGTCCAAGACTGGCACATTATGGTCTCTTCATGGTAGGATTCCATGTGTTTAGGGTTTCAAATTAATATGCCCTGGTTTCCAAAGCCTCCCCTTGAGATGGCAGCGTGGTCACTGGTGCAGTTATGTCTGAACAGACCAGGCAGTGCCCACACAAGCTGTTCTATCTCGAACACACCAGTCCTCAGTTTTCAGACATTCCAGTTAAAGATATAGCCCAGTGCGAACATAAACCTATTGCTGCTATATTTATGTTTACTTATTTTCAAAAACTAATAAAAGTGGTCTTCATTTAAAAATATAGAAAGTAGAAGTTTTAAAAAAAGCCTATAAATAATTTAAAGCAAAGAGGTATCATGAAATAAAATGAATATAAAATTCCACAGGCTAAGACAAAATGAAAAACTGATGAGTTACATAGTTCTCTGTATGTAATTTATTTATTGGTTATTTTTGCTTTTTTCTTTTCTCCCTTCTCTTTCTCTATCTACTTCTATATGTTTTGTTGAAAGATGCCTTTTACCTGGAAAGTTAAAGTGATAACTGTTATTAAATTCAAAAAGAAATTTCATCATGTATTTTATCTCAAATTCTTCTTGGAATAAAGTATAGCACTTGATTAATTAGTTGGGCAAGCATGTTGCTGCTTACAGAAGTGTCATTGTGGGACAACAAAGAAGAAAATATCTTCAACTCTGGTTTTGTGGAAGATATAATGATGTTTCTTAATTAAATGCTCTTTTAAACAATTTTTTTTCAAAAAGCAAATGGTGTATTTATTACCTTATTGTGACTGAAGGAAAATAGTTCTGTGGGGGATAAGCTAAGAGAAAGAACCAACTACAAAATTTATAAATTGTTTCACTTTGCATTTCTGTTCCTTTATACTTATGGTTTGTCTATAAAATTTCCAAGTCTGCCTTTGGACATTGTGTTCCTCAGTGAGCTAAATCCAATACTTCCCCTTTCTTCATTTGTAAGCAACGCTCCTGTGGTGGATTTTGTCTGGGAAGCTCTTCTTCGGCCATAGGGGTGACATGATATATTGGAAAAAAGAGGCTCTGGAATCAGACGGACATGGGTTCAAGTTTGGCTCCTGCCACTTTGTAGCGGAACCTTGGGCAAGTTTCTTAGCTTTTCTTAACTCAGTTCTATCTGATGTAAAATGGGGATAATGGTACTTTCTGGCTCTTTGTTGCTTCCTCTCCTACAACTACCACACAAAGTCCTGTGCACCAGGACCCTCACTAGCCACAGATCTGCCCTCCCGCCCTGTCCTTCCCACCCACCCTCCCCAGATCCTGCCCACCATTGGGCCATGAGAGAGTGTTTCTCCTGTGAGCTTTCTTAGCACCCTGCACTGTTGTCAGCCTGCTCACTTCTTTTCTCTCCCACTGGCCATGAGCTCTTGAGGGAGAGACAACAGTTTTTCCCACTTTGATTTCTTCAGGGCTCAACTCAGCGCCTCCTAGAAGTTGCTTTAAAAATATGAAATCAATGGAAACATGAATTAATACAGGTCTTTCAGGGGTTTTGTGTGGATTAAATGAGACAAAATAGGAGAAGCACTGAAAACATTGCATTTACTCAATAAATGATCATCCTTTTTATTACTATTATTACTGTTACCACTACAATTGCTATTAATACTACTGTGTAGCATTGTATTACTTTCCGATATGATTGTGTCTTCTGCCTATAGAAACCCATGGGCAAATGCCTCAAGGGCTTTTGACATTATTAACTCCAGAAATATGATGAAAACTGCTGTAGGCAACAGTTTTGTTGGGCCTTTGTAAAAATATGCCCCTACCCCTCCACCTTCTTTATTTTCTAGTTTGAGTGCCTCTTGCAACCTTTTACAAATAAGTGGGTTTATTCATTCCAACATGCGCTTTCGCCAGTTGGTTTTCTTCTGTGTAACCCCTTGCGTCCCTATTCAACAGAGGCTAGTAATTACCATAGCAACCGCAGCATGTGGTGCCATGCGCTCTCAGAAACAAAGCACTTGCTTTAAAAAAAAAATTACACACACACACATTAATTTGTAACATGAAATTCTATTTCATGGTGTTCCTGAAGGGGAACCGTGCTTCCAAGTCTGCCAACTCTCTTTCCTCACAAGACTCGGGGCTCACACTGCTGTCCCACTCTTTCCCCCACCCCCGGGCACCACTCATGCACATACTGATTCATTTTAAAAATGAAATTTTTGTACGATGGGGAAAAAAAAAATGGGAAGGATTGGGTTTCAGCGGGAAGGTGCAGAGGTCAGTGAGAAGGGTGCACAGCCCCACAGAGCAGTTGTTCCTGTCTGAGTGATGATTATACTACCAAGGGGATTCATTAAAATGGAGCCTATTGCTGTTACACCGAATGAGGCTCTCCATAAATTCTGCTGTGAGCCTGTCAGTGGCTGAGGCCGTCTGCNCTGCCATCTATCTGCAGACTGGTGTCTGCGGCCCGACCCATGTCACCTCCCCAAGTGCTGGGTGCTCCGTGCACACTCGATGCAGCCCCATCAAGAGCTCGGGGCCTGGAATCCTGCTTGTGCCCAGAAATTGAGAATTCTCATTCTTTCCCTGTGTGTGTGTGTGTGTGTGTGTTTCCAACAAGACGTTAGGTTTTAGAATGTGACAGAATAATGAGGTGACCGCTTGCTCCGGGTCCCAGCCTAGTGGGGAGCAGAAGGGAGAGGAAAGGAGTTGCGTTCGAGCAGTTTCAGGCAGCGTGGTACCGAGACCTCCCCATGCCGGCCACTTAGAGAACAGAGGGAGGATGCCTGTGCTGGGCACTGTTCAAGGGACAGAGAACTCTCGATGTCATTAGTCGTAATCAAAGGGCAGGTGACAGAGGTCGCGCTCTCTCTGGTCAGCCTCCTTGAGTCACTTGAAGAGAGGAGAAAGCCTGTAGAGAAGCTCTGCTTCAACCAGACTGTTTTTCAGTTGTTGTTTCAACCGAGTCGGTTGGAAGCCTCTTGATGAGTTCTGTAGCTGAAACTCTGGTGTGTGTGTGTGTTTAAAAATTTCTTTGGTCTGAGGAAAAAATAATACATTCCAGTCAAAGGCTTTGCAGGGCCCCAGAACAATCTGAACCTTCCACTCTGTTCCACAGGAATTCTGTTGGACGGCCTTCTCTAGTAACAGGACATCCCCTCCTGGACGCGGGTCTCCAGGAGAACCGAGGGCAGGGCAGGGGTGATGTATTCACCCCTGCAGGCAGATGTATTCTCATTAACTTTTCTCAAGTACAGGATAAAATGTCCTAAATTTACTCTTTAAATGAATTCCTGGTTATTATTTCCCTGCTTGGACTGAGGAGGTCCTGACACAGGCAAAAGATAACTGATATTGAGATGCGGATTTACAGTCCTTTATTCACATCTTGGAAAAGTCGGCCAGAGACACGCTGTGCTGTCGGAAGCCGCTGTCTTTGGTCTTCACGGCCCAAGGTCTCCAAAGCCAGGGGAGGGTAAGGCTGTTTTGGGCTGCACCGGGTCCCGCCTGCCCCTCCAGCGGCCCTGCAGAAGGTCGCCACTAGAGGGCACCTTTCACCCAGCGATGGCTCGACGCGCTAAACCTGCTGTTTGGAGAGCACATTTAGCTGAGAAGCAGAGAAGTCAGTGACGTGGGGAATTATTATGCACAGTTCATTTCCTTGTAATTTAACTCTCAGAGTAACAAAAGCATAATGTATAGCCTAGTTTTCAGGTCTGATTTACAACAATTTAAACTAAAAGATGATTTCTGCCTCACTCCACCCCCTTCTAATCACTTCTGCTGATATCAGCAGCTGGGAATTTTGTATTTCATCACGCCACTGCACCCTGCTAAAGCCGCAGATCTGAGAAGAGGAAAATGTAAAGCAGGCTTCCTGCAAGCAGAGCCGGACACAGATTTTCACTTTCTGCTTCAAATTTCATTATAGCCTTGTTGTTAGTTAAAAAAAAAAAATTATGTCTTTATTATGGTAGTTTGGTTAGTATCTCTCACTACTTCTAGGCATTGAGAAGTCCAAATGGGACACAAACGCTTTTGTCCCCAAAGGGTGTATGGTGTCGGTTTCTATCCAGACGTGAAAGGAGCCAGTGTGGGGCCCCCCAGGGGTTCCCATCTCACCCTCCCACGGCTGCCTTTTCTCCCTGCCCTTCCCTGCAGATTGCAGCCCACTTTGAAGTCTCCTTCCTCTGGCTCCTGGAGCACTTACTACCAGTAATATAGCATTTTGTATCTATTGTCTTGTTCACTAATTGCTTCATATGTGCACTTTTTTTCTCCCCAAGGAAAAGGAAATAACATTTTTTTTTTTTTTTTTTTTTTAGTGCCTACTTCATCTAAGGCTTTTTGCTACGGGTTTTACATGTGATTTCCTTTAATCCTTTTAACAACCCTATGCCTTAGATGCAATTGATTGCATTTTACAGATGGGGACACAGAGTCAGAGAGGTTAAATAACTTATACAAGGTTACACTGGAAATAACAGACAGGATCAGAACACAGATATTTCTTTCTGTCGTATCATTCTGATGCCCACCTTGATTGGAAACCGAGGTGTCTGATCCTTCCACAATTTCAGCACCAAGCATGATGGTATGTGCCCAAACGAATATACTGCTTACAAGAGATTCAAGATGCTGTCTGGGCTAGCTCTGTGTCTTGGTAGGGAAGTTAGAATTGTCTTCATTTTAAAAACGAAGTAACTTGCTGAATATTAGCCAAGTTCCTAGTCTCCTTGTACAGGGCTTTTCCCACCATCTACTTAATGCATATTATCTATGACGGCCCCATTTCCTTGGATCTGTTCTGTTGTGGTTTCTTACCTATACCTTTCCAGCCAAGGGAAGGAGGAACACATGTTATTTCAGAGATTTATCACAAAACATCAGAGCTGGAGCCTCTTTTATGGGGTCTGGCCCTTTATCAAATTAACTGGAACTAAGGAGAGCCCAGGTCTCTAACTCCCAGCGCAGTGTTCTTTCCGAGACATTTATTATCTTGTTTCCCCTTCATGCTGCTTGATTTAGATAGGTTTGGTTTTACCTGTATTTAGGTGTTTTCAGACCCCAAATCTACCCTGCCTCTGCTCTAAATGTTGGAAGGAAGATCAGTCAAGAGGAAGAAAGTGGACTGCTTCCTTGGCAGTGGAAAAAAAAAAGACTGGTTAGTGATAGAGAGGGATCAATAGATCTTAAAGCCCTTACATTATGTCCAATATGTTTGGAAATAGCAAGTTGTAAGATAAAGGGAAATGAGTGTGAGTTGATAGAGAAGGAAAGACAAAATCACTGAGTGCTCAGAATTCTTTCCATCTGTTGATTGGGGTTGGCAAGTGAGTAATCATGTGGCACCCATAAAGCAACGATGGCTTTTTCTAAATACCTGGTCCCTCCCAGAGCTCTTAGGGCACTGGGCCACTACAAAATCATCCAAGCAAGCTAACAAGATAAGGCCACTGAATAAAGTCAGTGAGGAGGTGGTTTCCAAAGACCCAGTGGAATCTATAAACCAGGATGCTAATACTCATCTCCGGTTGACTCCGAACTTTAGGACACAAGGGAAATTGGGGGCAGAGGAATGTTGATTCCTAACCTCTGAGACCACATTTCTAAAACATATGGAACCGATAAGAGAAGGATTGTGGTCCCTAAAGGGTGGTTTTAAGAATTCAGAATTTCACATTTTGGGACTGAAGACATAAAGGAAACATCTCGTGGGTTTAATTTTTATTTAATTTAATTAAAAAAATTTTCCAGGTTTATTGAGGTATATTTGACAAGTAATAATTATATATGTTTACAGTGTAAATGTGATATTTTGATATATGTATACATTGTGAAATACCACAACCAAGCTAATTAACATATGCATCACCTCATCTAGTCATCATTTTTGTGTGTGTGTGTGGTGAGAACACTTAAGATATATTCTCTTAGCAATTTTCAAGTATGCTTTTTTTTTTTTGATACAGAGTCTCATTCTGTTGCCAAGACTAGAGTGCAGTGGCATCATCATAACTCAATTAACTATGGTCATGCTGTAAAGTAGATCTATAGAACTTATTCATCCTAACTGAAACTTTGTACTCTCTGACCAGCAATTCCCCATTCTTCCCCATTCTCAACCTCTGGTAACCACCATTCCACTTTCTGCTTTTATGAGTTCTTTTTTACATTCCACATACAAGTGAGATCATGTGGTATTTGTCTTTCTGTGCCTGGCTTATTTCCCTTAGCATAGTGTCCTCTAGATTTATCCATTTTGTCCCAAATGTCAGGAATTTCTTCTTTTATAAGGCTGAGATTTGTCTTTCTGTGCTTGGCTTATTTTACTTAACATAATGTTCTCCAGTTCCATCCATGTTGTTGCAAATGGCAGGATTTCATTCTTTTTATGGCTGTATAATATTCCATTATTTATGTACCACAAATTCTTTATCCATTTATCTATCCATCCATTGACACTTAACGTAGATTCCAAATCTTGGCTATTGTGAAATAGTGCTGCAATAAACAGAGTGCAGATATCTTTTCAATATACTGATTTCCTTTCTTTTGGATATATAGTTAACAGTGGAATTGCTGGGTAATATGGTAGTTCCATTTTTAGTTTTTTGAGGAATCTCTACATTTTTCTTCATAGTGGTTATACTACTTTACATTCCCACCAACAGTGTATGGGGGGGTTCCCCTTTCTTCTCTTCAGTATTAGTTATTGCCTGACTTTTTGATAAAAGCCATTTTAACTGGGATGAGATGATATCTCATTGTAGTTTTGATTTGCGTTTCTCTGATGACTAATGATGTGTAGAGCATTTTTTCATATATCTGTTGGCTATTTATATGTCTTTTGAGAAATGTCTTTTCAGATATTTTACATATTTTAAAATAGTTTTGTTTTCTTGCTATTGAGTTGTTTAAGTTCTTTGTATATTTTCAGTATTAACTGCTTATCAGATGTGTGGTTTGCAAATTTGTTTTTTCTATTCCATAGGTTGTATCTTCTCTTTCTTTGTTTCCCTTGCTATGCATAGACTTTTTAGTTGTAGGATACAAAATCAACATACAAAAATCAGCAGGATTTCTATATACTACCAATGAAGTATCTCAAAAGAAATAAAATAATCACATTTGCAATAGTATTTAAAAATACTCAGGAATAAATTTAACCAAGAAGGTGAAAGATCTGTATAATTAAAATTATAAGACATTTATCAAAGAAATTAAAGGAGACTCAAGTAAATGGAAAAATAATCCTGCATTCATGGATTTGAAGAACTAATATTGTTAAAATGTCCGTACTGTCAGAGGCAATCTACAGATTCATTGCAATCCCTATCAAAATCCCAAGATCATTTTTCACAGAAATAGAAAAAAAAGTCCATAAAATTCATATGGAACCACAGAAGACCCCAAATAGTCAAAGTAATTTTGAGCAAAAAGAACAAAGCTGGAGGCATCATAGTACCTGATTTCAAAATATACTTCAAAGCTGTAGTAAGTAAAACAACATGTTATTCACATAAAAATAGGCATATAGACCACTGGGAAAGAATAGAGAGCCCAGAAATAAATTCATGCATTTGTGGTCAGTTGATTTTCAACAAGGATACCACAAATCTACAATGGGGAAAGGATAGTATCTTTAATAAATATTGTTGAGAAAATTGTATATCTACATGAAAAGGAATGAAATTGGACCTTTATCTCACACCATATATAAAAATGAACTCAAAACCAATTAAAGACTTAAATGTAAGATCTGAAACTGCAAAACCACTAGAAGAAAACAGGGCAAAAGCTTCTTGACATTGGTCTGGGCAATGTTTTTGGATATGACCCTAAAAGTACAGGCAACAAAAGCAAAAACAGACAAATGGAATTGCATCCAACACATCTTGGGGATTTTGGCTGTTCACATTACCAAGAAGCTAACTGATGCCTAACTTTAAGGAATATTCTAAGGGCTTGGATGATCATGTCACTTTGCCTAGCTTTGACAGAACTCTCTGGCTCTCTGTGCTTATATTTGTGAGGAAAGTTCAGGATCTATGAGAAAGAAAGTTCTAAGCTTTGAGGACAGAAAATCAGACAAGCTTAATTCCTGCCTCTGCCTCTTATCTGCTCTGTAACATTGAGCCTGTGACTATCCTTGTCTGAATCAATTTTCTCATATATAGAATGGGACTAATGAGTGGGAGCTCCTCCTTAAAGTCATCAAGAGGATTGAATGAAATAAAGCAGGGACCACATGGATCAAGGAAAAAGCTGCAGCTAGGATTAATGGCTTGAACCCCCCTCAACTTTACATATCACTGAAGTAGGTAGCAAATCTTATATCCAAGACACATTGGCCATAAGATGTGGCATGACTTTATATATTGCCAAGAATGAAAGGGGGGGAACTCTGCCAATTAAACTGTTTTTCATTGATAAAAAACATACATCCCCATATTAAAGATGCTAAAATGGAAATAAAGTTATCTAAAGAAAAAAGTTTATCCTGAAATGAATGAGCTATGGTACCTGCTCTCCTAACTCACCTGGGTGTTAAAGAGCCCCAGCTAGAGTGGTTCCCACGACAAAGGTTCTAGCGTAGGGAGCGTGTCTGATAGCCTCCCCTTTCATGCCCTCCCTCCTAGTCTAACAGAGATCAAATTGTACACTAGGGATGGGGCACAGGGTGAGGGGCTCTGGGTGCTCCTGTTATAGAATTTAAGGGAAGAAAAATTCAGAATCTGTAATGGACCTGAGGGTCACAGGGATGTGCAGATTTCAAGAACAACAATATTGTGAATGTGTCTTGAATTCGTTCTGATCCAGTCTCTCTAGAGCAACCTGGGCACCCTTGGGCAGAAAGGGTACAAGTGAAAAAGAGGAGCAGGCTCAATAACTCAGGGGATTTGGGCCCAGCAATCCGCTGAGGCTCCCCCATCAGGCTAATGCACAGAGGAGGGTGACGTGGTCCACTTGCCTTCACGCTGCACTGCAGACAGTGGGGACTCAAGGATGGAGGGTAATGCCGCTGCAGCCACTGCCCCTCCCCCAGGTCCCCAGCAGCAGTGGGCAGAAGCAGCCATGGGGACCGATGGCTGGCACTGCGGAGGGGAGGGTGCAGGGAGAGCAGCAGCCAGGAGGGCATTCAGGCAGCAGCAATCAGCAGCCTGAAGCAGCAGGGGAAAACTGCTGCAGGGCTGATGCCTGAGTGCACAGGTGACACCTTCTGGGGCCTCTTCGCAATATCTGGCAGGAGGCAGAGACCTTGGAAGTGAGCGGGGAACCCTACATATGCTGGCAAGGCGAGGAACCAGAGAGCAGAGAGCATTCAGGTTAATGGGATCTGGTTTGTATTGGCAAACTGCTGGGGTTTGGGGGCCTTCCAGTAACCTTTTGAGCACCTATTGCAGAGCAAATACTGTTAGTTTCCTTTCTTTCCCTTCCCTTCTCTAGAAAGTGTGTATTTGAGGATCTTATCCTAATTTACCAATGCAATATTAAGACTCAGTCCATCCACTCTCATCATTTATAAGGTAGAGTCATTTAAGTTGTGTTAAAAAAATTTCCCAAGGTGTCAATTCAAACAAGATGCTTTCCTCCCAGTGCTGTGCTTCTCACCTCTGCTATAGCCAACACGAATCCAAATTGAAGTTCTGGAACGCGTACCAGGCACATTTTTGTCTCAGGGCTGTTGCACCTGCTTTCCCCTCATCTGTGCAAAGAACATTCCAGGCAGTCTGGATGTCTCACTCTCCTGGGCCTTTGCTTTGAAGGTCGCTTTCTCAGTGAGATCTACCTGACCACCTTAATTAAAATTGCAGCCACCCATCAACCCTCTCTGTATCTCTTCCCGTCACCTACATTACTGCTGATGCACGTTTTACTTATAATTTGTTTATTAGTCTGCCTCCTGCCCTAGAAGGACAGAGGCTTTTTTCCAGTCCTGTTCACTCGTGTATCTGAGAGTCTGGAGGGGGTTGCCTGGCACATAAAGGCCCTCAAATATTTGGGTGAACATTATTAAAATGTCACACCTTTCATGAATCTCTCTGCCACTCAATGTCGCTTGGACTGAAAGCAATATTTTATTTTCTTTCTTAATGCATCTTAAGAATTCTGTCTTGCTACATTTAACTGTGGGTAAAAGAAAAAAAGATGCATAAAGGAATAAGGAACAGGCCTTATGGAAAAGCAAACAAAGGCACACAAAGCCAGCATGGCAACAAAACCAAAAGAAGATTATTCTGTCCTGGAAAGCTCAAGGCTCCATCTCAAGTGATAATATAACAATAACAATAATAATAGTAATAGTGATAGCTGTTGGCTGGTACCACCTGCAATCCAGGGGTTCATTTTCCAGACATGTAATTAGTATCATAGAATTGTCTTTCAGGGGCTTAGAATTCCTGCGACCTTATTGGGGTAGGGGGTGGGAAATCACAGAGAAACTGACACGAAGAAACATAATAACAGGAAGTAGGAGTAGCAAAAGGAAAAGGAGGAGGAGAAAGAGGCGGCAAGGAGAAGGGAGCAGGCCAATATCCCCAGCTGACCCAGCCCCTGGCCACCGCAGGAGCACTCATTCTGCTTCCTCCACTGCGCCTGCCCCTGTGCCAGCATCGACCCGGGCTCAGGTGGGATTCTTTCCCCTCAATATGTCAAATGTTTAGAATCACACGAGACATTTCCCTGGGGACTTAGCAACAAATAAAGCATTTTGAAAAATCGCTGAAGACATCTCTTTATAATGTTTTAAAATTGTGAGGATCCCAGCTCATCCATAGTCTGCAAAGCTTCTGAATATGAATGCCGCGGGATAAAGGCGCTGCCCGAGGGATCCTCCACCCTTGGAGGAAAAATTGCATTGGCAGGTTTGGAAATGCAGCCTTAAGCTGCTGGCGGGAAAGGTGAACAGGGAATTAGGAAGGAATTTGGGAACTGGACCTCAGCCGTCTGTGGCACACGCGAGCTCACAGTTGCTCTAACTTCCTTCCTTCCGGCACATTGAGCAAAGCGGAAGCATCCAGTTGGAGAAATAGACCAGAATGTAGGTACAAAAATGAAAATGCCACTCTGTCCATTTTCAATCCAAATGAAACAACGGTCAGAATTTGGAACTGAGAAACCACAATGAGCGAGTTCAAGAGCCAAGAGAGAAAGGGAAGACGAGAAACTTCTGTTTGTGAAGGGTTTTTCCCCAGGAGGAGCACAGTGGCATAGATTAGTGCCACTGCTCTCGCTTCAGGTGGAGAAATTATGCCAGGAGGGAGAGTGGCTGTGATTTGCTTCATATTGCACAGGTGGAGCAGAGTTTTTAATAATTACTAGCTGACGGCAGCCGTGCTTTTAACACCATAGCAACAATCAACTCCTGGTTTATTCTGAGTTGATAAAATTATCCAGTCCATGAAGATATTATTAAAAATAAAGCAAAAATCTCTATTCCATGGCTTTAAGGCAGTGCTTCTTAAATTTTACCATGTTTTGGGATCAACAGGGGCTGTCAACTAAAAATACTGATTCCCAAGACTTAACCTCTGAGATTCTGGATCACAGAAATCTGTGATGTTAACAAGCTCCCTAAGTGGTTCATGACAGGCAGGGCCCACACCACACTTTGAGAGACGCTGCATTAGATTTTGCCCCCAAGTTGTTAGTTCGAATTCCAGTTCTAGGGCCCTCCCAGAGCAGCACCAGGGACAGACTCTAAATCTGCACTGGCTCACACAGAAGCCACCGGTCACATGCGGTCACTGCGCAGTCGCAGTGTGGCTAGTCCAGACTGAGACGGGCCGTAAGTGTAAAATACGCTGGATTTCAAAAATAGTATATATGTTAAAAACAGGTATAAAAATATCTCATTTAAAAATCTTTATCAATTATGTATTGAAATACTATTTTGACTTTAGTGGTTACACAAAATATATTACTAAAGTTAATTTCACCTGTTTCTTTTTACATTTTTAACATGGCTGCTAGAAGATTTGAAGTTACATACAGCGCTTGCATTGTATTTTTAGAGCTGCTCTAGCCACAGGGGTTTCTGATCATAGCTCAGGTCATAGAAACTTTCCAGACCAGAAATAAGTATTTCCAGCTTTGTTCTCCTTCATCTTAACTGTGCCTTTAGAAAGAAATGGAGGTAATTGAGGTGGGTCTAGCCTATATAGCAGAGGTTGGGAATAGGTAGCCCTCCAGCTCAATAATAATCCATAGAGTTGTTGTTTTATCTGCAAACTGTTAGTATACACAATGTGTTCCAAAATGTCACCAACATTTTTAAAAAATAGCTTAATACATATTTTTATTTCTAGCATCTGTTGAAAAATCTGAAGATTCAGCAACACTGATCCCACCCTCCCGAATGAAAAAATCCTGCTGGCTTTCATCAAAAGCCCTTCAAAAGAACACACAGGCATGAACAAAAGATTTAAATTCTGTCATTTAGAATTTAGGCATATAAAACCCATAGCTGTATGTGTCTCTTTCCATTTTGTTGTCATTGTTCTATTTGTTTTCATGAAAGTATATTTGTCAAGGTAGGAGGATAGAACATATGTTACCTTGTACTTTGTTAGCTTGATTTATAACATTTGAATATTTAGACATATGATATATGAACTTCCATTTCTACTCTTGATGCAGAACCAATGAAAGTTAGGTGCAGGCCTAGTGCTGGGTACCTAAATGAAGATCAATGAATACTTGTTGATTGGACCGGAACTGGAATAAGGGAAAAAGATTTTTTTAAAAAAATGATGTTTAAGAATCTTTTAACTTCCTTACACCCTTTGCTTAAGTCTCAGCCTGAAGATACCTGACTGAGATTCCCCTGACTGGGATGAGCAGGTGCAGCTGCCTGATGGTGGGACCACAGATAGTGGCTAATTCACACTGGCAAAGAGTATGTGACTGTATCCTGTACTTCAAACTGCTCAAATTAGGGTCTTGTTGCTGATCCTCTGGAATTCTCTAAGAAGTAAAATGCTCATCTGAGTAGTCCCAATTATTTTATACTCCACATTCATGAAGCAAGGAAGCCCCTGGCCCTGTTGACTCGGGAGAATGTCAAAACTGACTTTCTAGGCCGGGCGCAGTGGCTCATGCCTATAATCCTAGCACTCTGGGAGGCCGAGGTGGGCGGATT
>VSMD01026634.1:0-42673 GCA_008750895.1 Mirza zaza | reverse complement strand
CCCTCTTTCTGCCTAAAACCAGGGTATAAATTCTCCTTTACTGGAGACAAATCTAGATTCTTAGCCCAAAGACAACACCAGAGGAATCTGCAAACAAACCTTACTCCATTAGTTTTCTCCCATATATTTACCTCCTTCTCACACCTTCCTACCCTTGGAAGCTTAAAATCCCTTTCCTTTGTCCGATCATTTCTCTACAAATTTATTGCTCTTTATTGAAGATGGTGAGTGTCATCTAAGTTACCATTTTGAGTTACTTTTCATTGAGGTTTCTCTTGTAATAATGTGCACTACACGCATTAATAAACTTATTTTTCTCTTATTAATTTGTCTTTTGTTACAGGGTCCCATCCTAACTAAGAACTAAGATGGGTAGAGGTAAAGTCTAGCCTCCCCTACAGAAATAAAACACAACATATAAATTGGAGTGTTAAAGAAACAAAACCACTGCCCATCAATTTGAGTTATCTGGTCCAATAAATTTTTTATATCACTGACTGTAAAAACATTATTCTTCTTTAAAATTTGTGTACCTAACAAAAATAAATTAAAATAAAATAAATATTTCCATCTATTCTCTTAAAAATATAAATAGTAGTCAATACCTAGCTCCAGGATGAGTTGTTGAAGATTGGTTCTGCATAAGTAATTTTCTTTTCTCTTTGTCCAGTTCTGCCAAAATTGCAACTCTATTTTTGTTTTGAAAACCTACAAAAAGAGAAGAGGATAGAGAAGAAAAGAAAGAGAGAGAGAGAAATGAGAAACATTTTAGATCTATTTTATATACCTAGGCCATCTAGAATTCAGAAAGCAAAATTCCTACTCTCTAACATGATAATCAACTCACTAGTAAGTACTTTTCCTAAATGGTTACTTTTCTCTTCCTATTTCCCAGCACCTTTAATAGCATAATACATAGATATATATACAAAGTATAATATATATTATATTTATAGTATAATACTGACTGAAGACTTTTAAGACTTGGTTTTAAAGAACTTTTATCACCAAGGTATAAGTTACAGCATTTATTTTTTAACAAAATCTTTGAGGCCCAAAATGCTGCAGGGACCAGTCTCTATCCTGTACAGTTAATCTCTGCGAGTGAAGATTTTCTAAGTCCTCAATTTTAGGCCTCTTTGTGAATGCCTCTTTCATGGGGGAAAAGGCATTAGATATACTCTCAGATCAAAACAGTATTTCTTTTTTCTCAACTGCTTCTATTTAGAAATGACACACAATCTTTCAAAGAACATGTCAAAAAATTGCCAACTGACCAGAAAGCAATCCTGAGAAAGAAATGGAGTATAACTGACAGGA
This sequence comes from Mirza zaza, assembly GCA_008750895.1. Lineage (NCBI taxonomy): Eukaryota > Metazoa > Chordata > Mammalia > Primates > Cheirogaleidae > Mirza > Mirza zaza. The sequence continues at coordinate 41,353 of VSMD01026634.1, read as the reverse complement.
TACTAAGAGAAATGTCCTTGAGCTGGGCACGGTGGCATGCACCTGTACTCCCCAGCTACTCAAGAGGCTGAGGCAGGAGAATCGCTTGAGCCTAGGAGTTTGAGTCCAACTTGGGCAACACAAACAATAAGAAAACAAAACAAAATAGATATATCCTTTATCAAACACTTAATACTGAGCTTGATTTTGAACTTCAAACTTTCATAAGATGTAGAGCAAAGGTTGCAAAGTCCTGGCCCAGGAGCAGCACCCAGCTATATTTTAGAAATCGGAATTAAAAACCAACATGTCAGCATTGAGAAACTGCACACTAAATTCTCAGATTTCTAGCTTCTCTTGAAACATCTCAAAATCTGGCAACAAGGGATTGGTATGCCCTCATGGCAACTATTAACTAGAACTAAGAAATAATGGTCCTCTTTAGCTGGGTGCTCTTTAGCCTATTACAATCCTAATCCTGATCCCTAATTTAGAAGAAAACAAATGGAAGGATTAAAGGGCTGGACAGGTCTACAGAAAAAAAGAAAATGATGATAACTACAGCTCAGGAGACTAGAATCACCAGGCTAGAAGAATGAATACAGGGGAGAGTGCACCACACATGAGGGATTCTAAAAAGTTCATGCTGATTACAAAGAGGAAGAACTGGTAGGATGTATACTTCCTCCTCTCCTGGGGTGCTTGGTGACATCTGGTGCCCAAAGTGCTGTGTTGAGTGAGAGTAGAGAGTAGGAAAAATAGTTTGGTTTTTCCTCTGTCTCTCAGAGCTGGATTAAACACTTCCTTAGGTAGGAGGCTTCTCCTGAGACATGCCTGTCTGTAGGGTAGTGGAACGAGTAATCATGGGTCTTGTAAAGGCCCCATGGAGCTTCTTCCCCCTGAAGACTAAGAGGTTGGGCAGGAAAAGGGTATTGAAGTTAGGATGAGGGTAGATGAAGAATCACCTGGAAGGCTCATACAACTCTCTTCGGAGGTACCAGAATGTATTGTGAATAATCTCATTCAAAAAGAAGGAGCCTGCTATTAGCAGAATTTGGTGATACAGCGTGAGTGGGCAGAGGGGGAAAATAGGAGATGATGGAGTCCTAAAATGAAGGTGCCAGAAACACATTTAGACTGTAACCCTGGCCACAGCCAGTATGCTAATGTCAAATTGAAGAGCAGATTTAGTTGAAAACACTGCAAATTTCAGCTGTTTCTAGTTCAGCCCAATCTCAGTAAGAACACTCCTTATACAGCCTACACCATCCTGGCCAGTCTCTGCCCCTCTCCCCAGCAGAGCATCTTCACATGTTCAGCTATCCAGAACCTCATCTGAACCCTGTCCTTCTGGGGGTTTATGGAGATTTCATTAGATAGGCATGGTTGATTAAATCACTAACCACTGATCAGCTCAACCTTCAGTTCTTCCCTCCTCAGAGGTCAGAGGGTGGGGCTGAAAGTTCTCTAATTGCAGGTTGGTTCCCCTGGCAACCAGCCTCCATCCAGAGCCCACCAAGAGTCACCTCATTAGAACAAAAGACACTCCTATAACCCAAGAAACTACAAAGGTCTTAGGAGCTCTGTGTTAGGAAATGGGGTGAAAGACCAAATATCAGAACAAAAGATCCTAGTGCTCAGGAAGTTACAAGGGTTTTAGGAGCTCTAAGTCAGGAACCAGTGGTCAAAGACCAAACCTATATTTCTTATTCTATCACAATATCACAACAGTTAAATTTCAAGAAAGTAGTATTTACACAATTGGTTATTTCTGAAAGGACAGTAAGAAGGTATGTTTCTATCTCAATTTAGGATATGAATTAATGAATTTAGAAGAAATGAGGCAGAACAGTAGTAGGTAGTATTGAAGTTTGAATCAATGAAAAATTCCTCTCAGTCTCAATATCAGACTTCTGAAAGGATCATCACCTATGGAAATCCTTTCATAAACAGTTGTTACTTGCTTAGGAGAATCTACTTAAAGTCTCCAAAGGTAGGCAAATTAATTCATGTTAAGTGAAATGGTTAGGCCAGGCGTGGTGGCTCATGCCTGTAATCCTAGCACTCTGGGAGGCTGAGGCGGGCGGATTGCTCGAGGTCAGGAGTTCGAAACCAGCCTGAGCAAGAGCCAGACCCTGTCTCTACTATAAATAGAAAGAAATTAATTGGCCAACTAATATNTATATATATATGTATATATGAAATTAGCCGGGCATGGTGGCGCATGCCTGTAGTCCCAGCTACTTGGGAGGCTGAGGCAGGAGGATCGCTTGAGCCCAGGAGTTTGAGGTTGCTGTGAGCTAGGGTGATGCCACGGCACTCACTCTAGCCTGGGCAACAAAGTGAGACTCTGTCTCAAAAAAAAAAAAAAAAAGAGATGGTTAAAGTAGTCCTCAAAGGCTCTTTCCATCTCCAACACATGAAGATTCCATAATCTTCCCCAAATGCCTGCCCCTCTGAAAATTCTCAGCTATCTTAATATTAATGATATTTATGCCTGTCAATAGTAGTACATGGTAAAAGGTGCCATATGTAATAACAGTTGAAACTTTGTCAAAATATTGTTAAGGAAACATCATTAGCAAAGCAATATATAATTACAATTCCACTGATCTTGAGAATCAGAAATAACAACTACACGGCAGGGGTAGAGAAATGAGAGCAGAAATAAAGTGTACCCCAACTCTGACCAACCCCACTGCCATTTGACGTGCAATTGTTTATTTTGGTATTAATATCTTTCTTCAAGCCAAAATTAAGAGATCCTCAGATTCCCAGTTTTAAAGACAAGGCTGATCAGATAACTATTTTGAAAAGCAGAAAAATGGACTGTCTCTTTCTGGCATTTTGGAATGCCACAGTGACTCTCATTTAATGGCTGTGTGTCTCCCCAGAAACAGCCACAGAGAAGACCACTGTTCTGCAGACTTCAATAATGTTTGAATTCCAGGCTACAATATTCTTTTCACTGATTTTCTGAATTTCTAGGTGTCTTAATATGTGAGACATCTTTCAGGAAATTTTTTCTTATCTGCATTATTATTTTTATTTAAAAAGGATTCTTTCTCTGTAATAGTAAATCAGAATTAAATTTAATATGTACAGTAGTCACCCCTTATCCAAGGTTTCACTTTCTGCGGTTTCAGTTACCTGTGGTCAACCATGGTCCAAAAATAGTTGAGTACAATAAGGTATTTTGAGAGAGAAAGACCACATTCACGTAACTTTTATTATAGTATAGTTATAATTATTCTATTTTATTGTTATTGTTGTTAATCTCTTAACTATGCCTAAGTATATATGGGATTTAGTACTATCTGCAATTTCAGGGCATCCACTGGGGTTCTTGGAACGTATCCCCCAAAGATAAGGAGAGACTAGACTACTGCACAGATGCTTGTCACATAATACAACAAGTAGAATGGGGTGAAAACTCAAAACATTTTATCCATTAGAAATTTAAGTTGAATGTGTGCTTCTATCAATTGCTTGGTCAGCCATGTGAATTCTGATTGAATAGTCTAATTACTTTAAACCAGAGATTCCCAAACTTTCCCAGTTCACAGTGTGTCCTCAGTATCTCAGCAATTTTTGCATGACACCCGCAGGCCACAGAAATACTTAACAGTTCTGCTTAGTAAGTAGTTAGGTCCAAACAACCTAATAAGTATTTATGTCCTACCATCTTGTAGCTGTTTTTAGAATGATACATATAAATTCAAAGAAAAAAATGTTTAATTTCATTTTAAAATAACCATAATCTCTTATTAATGGGTGTGTGCCTGGGCACTGCACAACTTTTGAAAACCTGGAATCAGTTCAGATACCACCAATCCTCACTCCCCGTTCCACACTGATTTTCACACAATACTTGTTATCAAAGCAATTGCCAAAAACCCAACTTTGTAAAGATATGTCACTGAAAGGAATACAGTGCACTGTTGAAACTGTAAACTACTTGAAACTATTTCATGTGGTGTCCAGCAAATGTAAGTATTACTGTGTTTCATTTGAAAACAATTTCCATGAGGCCTCTAGGATTTCCATGGTGTCCTAGGGATGCCATGGTGTATAGTTTGCGAACCACAGCTTTAGGCTTTTTCTTCAACCACTAGCAAAGCAAATGAATGGCACTTTCTCTCCCATTTTATCAATCCCCCAAAAGGATTTACAAATTAGGTACTATACAAATAAAAGGTATAATAAAATATCTTCTAACAATTAAATAGCCTCATAGATTTAGATGCTTTTCTCCAATAAGTATGGCCATCACAAACCATAAGTATCGACTCATGTTTATATAAGGGATATTATACAAACATAATTACTATAAGAGAACTTTTACAAATTAAAACTTATTACATTGCCTATTATTTGACTATTTTCTACCTACAAAAACAGTTTCATAGGATTCACCGACTTTTTTTGTAATTACATATTTATTTATAGGTCTTGCTTCTCTTGGTCAAGGGAATAGCCTCATTTTTAAAAATTTCATGTATGTTTGACAATCAGAGAGCATAAGCTATAGTTATCTTCCTGTTATTGTGGAAATGAAATGTGAAAATCTGTAACTGTAGGCTCTAAACTAGAATTAATACAATTCCTTTGGCTGTTAGTCAACTATATATTAATATAGTTATAAAAGCAGCTAAGTAGAGCTCTGTTGTTCTCAAATTTGTTTACTACCTCATAGTGAGCCTGTAAGCCAAATAAACAAATCATACTCTGACAATGGATCAAATGGGAAAGTGTAGAATATAAGTATTATTGATTTTATACGATAGAAATTTCTCCTAAAAGTTAGCTAATACAAATTAAGGTAAGATAATTATGGAAAGACTCAAGTATACTGGAATGTGTTATTTAGAGGAATCCAAAAGTGAGTGCTTGTAAAGTGAAGAATGTTTTCCAAGGAAAATTAGTATTCTCTCATTTATATATATGAATTGCATATGTTTAAAGCAAGTGCACCACTAGCTACATTTCTAACAATAGGACAAGACTTATTTCCTTTTCTCAGAAGAGGCTAATGCATTTTTAGAAGAGAATTCTGTGGTTCCATTTTTTAAAGTTTTAGAGATACTTTAAATATAAAATAAAAATTCTTGAAAAGCAAATTTTGAAATCTGATAATGTCTAAATTTTGTGATGATCAAAATAAGTCACTACACTAGGAAGTCCTGATGTGCTATTTACAGAAATATCAATCTCCTTCAAGATTAATTTGTTTGCACAAAAATATTTTGGGGCCACTGTCAGTAAAGTAATTGTACAATAGAAATTATATGAAGTGTAGACAATAATGGAAAAAGCATTAAAATGACAACATAAAGATAATCTAGTCAATCAGGTGCATATGAGTACAACTTAGTTTTTCAATGCCCTTCAATGTATATAAACTTATATAAATTATCTTTTAAATGTCTACAATCTGATTAGTAATATTGAAAATTACAATCTCACAAAATATTTTTGTTTCCAAAGCACCTAAGAGTGAGACAGCATTAGAAAAAGGAAATGAAGCTGTATAAAAAGCTCATATTCCAAATAATATGAGGATTTAAAAAAAACTTTCAAACTAGTACTATGAACTTAAAGAGTAATTTTTAGAAGTACTAAAATTTACAGACAGTAAGAGTATAATATAATTATGCAGATATCATGTTAGGGTAGCTCGACTGAATATTGTTTACAGGATTTTTTTTTAATGGAAGAAAACCTTGAGTTCAATAAAAACATTTCAAGATATATAAGACTATTCAATTGCTCTGGTTCTGTTTAACATTTCAGAACAAGGTTGAGCTTTTTTTTTGTTTGTTTTTTTGAGACAGAGTCTCACTTTGTTGCCCAGGCTAGAGTGAGTGCCGTGGTGTCAGCCTCGCTCACAGCAACCTCAAACTCCTGGGCTCAAGCGATCCTACTGCCTCAGCCTCCTGAGTAGCTGGGACTACAGGCATGAGCCACCATGCCCAGCTAATTTTTTCTATATATATATATTAGTTGGCCAATTAAATTCTTTCTGTTTATAGTAGAAACGGAGTCTCACTCTTGCTCAGGCTGGTTTCAAACTCCTGACCTCGAGCAATCCACTCACCTCGGCCTCCCAGAGTGCTAGGATTACAGGCGTGAGCCACCGCGTCCGGCCTAGGTTGAGCTTTAAATAAAATTTATTCTACCCCTCTCTCATTTTACAAAGAAGTTTGCCTAGTCAAAAGGGGTGGGAGGAGGCATTCCTGGGCCCAGGAGCTATATAGAAAGATATACAAAGGCTGCCCAGAAAGTATTCAGCCATTGTTAATATAACCAGAACGGTTACATGGCTGTATACTTTCCGGACAGCCCCATAAGTCAATATAATAGTGTTACTGGTCAACAGAAACTTATAGTGAAGAAAAATGGTAAGACAGAAAAAGATTTAGTAATGTTAATGTTCAATTGGACTGCCATTATGAACATATGACCCAAAAGAAACACGTTTTCCTGTTCTGTTACTACAATGCCCAGCAACAATGCCTCCTTCCTTATTGTCAACTCCACGTGGAACAGATTTGGGTTTCTAATACTATTCTCCATTAAAAAGGAACCAGAGTTTTGGGGAGAGCACTAGTTCCATGTCTTAGGTCAGGGGGAAAAAAATCAAGTTGTGCTTGGAATATTTTGACAGAAAGCAAGAAGACTTTTTTAAAAAAGATCCAAGATAGTGCTAAAAGGACAAAAAAGCCAGTTTGAGGTAAGCCAGGCTATCACAATTTGAACATTAAAAAGAGAATAATAATAATTACAGCTAAATAGAATGAGTGTGTGATAAGCTATGAATTCATAATGAGATAGCAAAGGGAAAGTCTCCCAAGCAGCTGGGAATATGGGCCTGGGCCACCAGGCCCAGCCCTACACACGGTTTCAAAGGAGATCCGGTGGCTGTTGAGCACCCATGGTTATACACAATGACCAAGTAGAAACTGAGTTCTAACTGGGCGAATCAGTCGAATATCCTAAAGACAGCTACTAGTACAGACCTGATCCCTGATCTCTTGAAGAGATCTGTATAATTCCTGGCAATAATGCTACCAGAAAAAGGCAATTCATAATGATAACAAAACAATGGGTTAAGAAACACTGGTCATACCAAAAATAAAGAGTATTTCAATTCAGGAAATAACTCCAAGTTGCAAGAAACTATGTCTATGAGAAAGGCATGAGTTTTAAAAAAATAGCAATAACTTAGCAGGTAAACTTATATTATAAAAGGGAACCAATGCCACCAATACAGCTTTAGGTTGCCATCAACACAGCTTTTTGTTAAGCATTGGGCATAACCAAAAACTGTGTCTTAACTAACAATCAACTCCACCAAAAGCCTGCTTGAACTCTGCCTAATCTGAAATTTTGCTTTGTTTTAGTAATGTTAAGATTGCCATAACCCTAGGAAAGTATAGAAAAATTACTATATTTCTGAGAAATATAGAAATAAGAATCTGGGAAGATTATTATAACCCCAGGAAGATATAAAAATACAAGTATAGAGTGAATGAATTAAACCAATGGGTCAATATTTTAATAGGTTTAATTTTAAGTAAGTTTTAAGATGTAAGTTTTGTGATCACTACATAAAGTGAAATATTTTATATAAACTATATTAATTGTAGTTGTAATTTAAACTGTCATTAAAGATAATTTAACTAAATAAGCTTGCAATTAATGTCTCAATGTTTACATTTTTATTTTAGAATTTTAGGGTATTAAATAAGCAGGTGTAATAAACTGAACATTAAATTATGAGCAGGGATGAACATTTTTCTCCATCCCAAATCTCCTCAGACATTAAAGAACTGAATAAAGCATCAAATGGAATGTAATGCTTGGGGACTGGCAAGTAAATCCAAGTAACTCTAAAACAAATTATGTGTGAAAAAGCAGTGAAAGAAGCTGAGAAGATGAGAAGGAGCCAGATATTTAAGGATCTTGTATTACACATAGCTCTTAAGTGTTATCAAATAGGCAATGGGGAGCTACTAAGTATTTAGAAAGGGACAAGGCAGAGATCATTCTCTGCATGGTTTAGAACACCCTCTGGTGGTGAAAGAGAATGGATTACCGGGTAGAAGAGACCTGCCACAGAGAAATCAGTTAATCAAGGATCAGAGCTGGGCAGTGAGATAGACACTAATTCAAGAAAAAATGCAGATGAAATCAACAAGACTAGAGGGGGGGGAAAAAGATGACTCTAAGGTTATAGCTTGAATCACTAGTAGGTGATTGCAGGGCTACTATTATATTAGGCTTTTAAAAACCCTGGGTGCTTTGACTTATAGAGGGTTCGTACCACATCAAAACCAACATTTTAAAATGAGCTCATATCCCATATTAAAATGTTTATTTTTATAAAATTTTTGGGCCGGGCCATAGCTCATACCTGTAATCCTAGCCCTCTGGGAGGCCAAGGCAGGTGGATCACTCAAGGTCAGGAGTTCAAAACCAGCCTGAGCAAGAGTGAGACCCTGTCTCTACTAAAAAATAGAAAGAAATTAATTAGTCAACTAAAAATATATAGAAAAAATTAGCCGGGCATGGTGGTACATGCCTGTAGTCCCAGCTACTTAGGAGGCTAGGCAGTAGGATTGCTTGAACCCATGAGTTTGAGGTTGCTGTGAGCTAGGCTGACGCCACGGTACTCTAGCCCAGCAACAGAGTGAGACTCTGTCTCAATCAATCAATCAATCAATCAATATTTTAAGAAATAAAATAAAAATAAAATTTTTGAAAGAATTTTCTTTTCTTTGCTTTTGAAACTATGGCTATACGTAACTTAATTTATAATTGGTTGGAATTGCTTGGTAATCATACAGAATACTCTGGAATCCCTACAAACCAAAAAAATATCAAATTCACATGTGGTGTTAAAATGTAATGAAAACTTAAAAGACGGAAACATTTTGTATAGGTCACAATGTTTCACTTTTGAGGCAATCATTTATCTCAAAATTTCAGTTTTGCTTTTGTATTTTGAAACAAACATCATTTTTTCAGGTTTCAAACATTTTTATAGACCTTTGAAAAGCTAGTGCCGTAGGCACTGTGCTTATAGTAACTTCTAAATAAAATGGCCTTAGATGGCGGAACCAGTGATCAAATACAAATGAGGCGAAGCAAGGAAAGACTATTCTACTTTGAACATGTTTTTTTTTTTTTTTTTAAAGCCTGGTTTTTCTCTATGTCTTTATATTTTGAACATGTTGATTTGAGGTTGCAGACATTTGGTATAGCAGGAAAAAAAAGCTTTGGGACCAAGAGCTTCGATTTGAATTTTGGCTCCTTTACTTAACTATATGGTCTTGGGTGAATCTACTTAACCTCTCCTAATGATCAGTTCCTTCCTTGATAAAGATGGGATAAACTCTCATTATCTCACTTAATACCCCATTCTCTTCTCACCCCCGGAAGCCTGAGTTTTATCTTTATAAAGCCTCCCACCTCCTTCTTTCTACCCACATCCAATCACCTACGACAACCAATTTTACCTCCTAAGTGTTTCTAGAATAGTTTCTCCTCTGAATTACTATTCCAGAGTCTAATTCAGGCAAGGTTATCTGTTACATAACATTCTAGAGCTTATGGTCTATCTCTAGGCAGCCAGAAGCCACAAGAGCTACTACAGGGAAAGGACTGTCTATGGTCAGATGTGTTAGGCTTTTATTTTCTGATCTTGTCTAATCCCAGTGTAAATCTATCCTTCCTTCTTCAGCTTTAAAAAATAACCTAGTTTTAATTTACATGTCAGTTTTGAATAAAACATTTACATTATAAAAGTATATGAAAGCCCACAGATAGGGTGGTCTAACTGTTTATGTGAAGTAAAGTATAATTTTCTATAATAAGATTCTCCCACCTTCAGGGTTCATACAAACTTGCTCTAACTAGGGAATCAATATGTGACTTTTAACAATGTTATATTATACTCACTACATGAGAGTTTTTTAAAACCTATATGGTCTCCTGCCATAATTTAATATGCCTCTTTTTCATTCTCAGAAGTACAAGGGTGTTAAAGATATTTAATGTATTATCTCATGTACAGTAGTAATTATTTCATATCCCTTTATAACTAACCCCTTCTCTAAGTAAACTCTTAGAACCAAATAGCACACTGTAAAAATATTTCCACTTTTTTGGCCAGGCGCGGTGGTTCACGCCTGTAATCCTAGCACTCTGGGAGGCCAAGGCAGGCAGATTGCTCAAGGTCAGGAGTTCAAAAGCAGCCTGAGCAAGAGCCAGACCCATAACCTCCTACTCTACTAACCTCCCATCTCTACTATAAATAGAAAGAAATTAATTGGCCAACTAATATATATAGAAAAAATTAGCCGGGCGTGGTGGCACATGCCTGTAGTCCCAGCTGCTTGGGAGGCTGAAGCAAGAAGGATCACTTGAGCCCAGGAGTTTGAGGTTGCTGTGAGCTAGGCTGACGCGGCACTCACTCTTGCCTGGGCAACAAAGCGAGACTCTGTCTCAAAAAAAAAAAAAAAAAATTTCCACTTTTAAAACTATAACCCTATCTCCATTCATAATCATGTATATTCTGATTTTCTCATATATTCATAGAAACATTTAACTCCCACACATTGGTCACTAAAAACATTCTCAAGTAACCAGTATTACAGCAAACTGCATTTAAAGCCTAAAAGCTGATATTTGCTTTTCTTTAATAGCTCTATCACACTTTGAACTGGAATTTTTTATTGAAAAAATCTAAAACTAAAGAATGAAAATTATTTTGATCAGTAGGATAATGGATATTTATTATTTCCCCATTACAGCTGTTATATCACTTTTAAAACAATGATTTTATAAAGATATTTTAAAATATTTAAATCCTTTCAAGTGGTTATCCTACAAGTTATATACTCTTCACAACTGTATGGCAAATCAAAGTATCATACTTAAGACACCTACGTTTACTATTAAAGGAAAGTCATTGTGGCACTATTAGCTCAACATGTTTTAAGTTATTTATTGGTTCAATATATATTTATTGTGCATCCATCATATACAGGCACTAAGGTTCTAAAGATGCAATGATAAGCCAAAATTGACATGATTCTAGCTCTCATGGTTTTCAAACAGTCCAGTGAAAATAGAGATCAAATAATCACACCAATGAATGTATAATTAAGATCTAAGATGACTAGTCTGAAATAAAGAAATACCATTCATTCTATGAGCATTTGTAACAATCATTATTGTAGGAATGAGTGTTGAATAAACTTGACCTAGACTGGGACTGGGGCAGAGAAGGCTTCCAAAGGAAGTGATGCTTGAACTGAAATCTAAAGGATTAATAAGTTAACTAGGTTAATTAAAGGGGTGGAGGGAATAACCAATCATTCCCCTTTTAAAAAGATCACTCTAGCCACAATGTTGAGATTAGACAAGAGAAAACTGTCAGAAGACTATTACAGAACAGGCTAGAGATAAGAGAAGCTATTAGTGCCCATGGAAATGGAGAGACATAAACAGATCCAAGAGCTATTTAGGAAGTTAAATCAATAGAATACTGATGGATTGAATATGAAGTAAGGAATGAGGAAGGAGTCATGGATGGCTCCTAGATCTTTGGCTCATGCAGTTAGATCATATATTAGTTTTCTATTGCTTGAGTAATAAATTATCACAAACTTAGTGGCTTAAAAGAACACAAATCTATTATCTTACAGATCTGTAGGTCAGAAGTCTCACTTGGCTAAAATTCAGGTGTTGCCAGGGCTACATTCCTTTTTGGAGTCGCTAGGAGAGAATCTGTTTTCTTGCCCTTTCCTAAATCTAGTTAATGGTGAATGTTTCACATATCTTGCAAGATTAAAAATTTACTCAACCCTTGGCTGCCTTTTGGCATTTACTGAAAATACATATCAAAGAAAAGGAGTAAGCCCTAATGTCTGCCCAGATGATCTCCTTGTGTTCATGTTCTCTCTCACCTGGGCCCCAAGGACTTGCCCCTCTTAAGCTACTGCCACTTTTTCTATCCGAAGTTTCTCTTCTTCAGGACAGGCTAAATGAGATGATGAAGTAACTATCTGCTGCATAAATCAACCTTTCTTCCCGCCCCAGCCAACGTTTCTTTTTTTCTTACAGATAAACTCAAAGGTCATTTTCATTTTAAGGATTTTCTGCTTAATAACCAATGCAGAAGAGGTACAAGACTAAGAAAAGGTCTTTTGCTCCTAGTCTAGAGCTCCCATTTTTTTCTTAGATGCTATAACTAGAATGTTCTAATCTGCCAACTAAAGGGCAGTATGAGAAGACAGAATGAACAAGGAATTTGGTCACAGAATCAATTTGGGTCCTCATCTCAGTACTACCACTTACTATTTAATATTGGGAAAATCACCTCACCATGTACCAGGACCAATGAGGATAATAGCAACAACTTCAAAGTGTGGTCATATTAAATATAGAAAATGTATTTTCATTTGGACTGCATTTAGCAGTATATTTTCTTTGCAAAGTAGACTTCTCTTAGTTTTCATTTTAGCTAAAATTAAATTATTTTAAATCTGAGCCTGTGTAAGTTAATGGAAAAAAGAAGAGGCCAACTACCATAAGGGAATGTTGACCTGTGATTAGTCCATAGAGCACAAAAATCACATATGGTTATTTGAGAGGAAAACAGAACAGTATGAGCTGGTTACAGCTGGTAAAGCTGTCACCATAGTTAACATTTCACAATACTGCTCTTCTATAAAACTTATATAACCTTTAGTTTGTCCTCATACAACTGATAAACTAAAACAGAATCAGCAGACTTCCAACTTAGAGTTGGCAGAGTAGTTTAGTTGGACTAACCCTGCCACAACTAAAATGATAAAATTTGGGAATTTGTCATCTTCTGCCTGAAGCACTCCCCATCCAGTCCACAAACAGCTTAGATAGCCTTGCCTTACTCTTACTAGCTTGTGGTATCAGTGGTTTGGGGCTGGCAGAGCACCCAAAAAATTAGAGGAGACCACTGCGAGAAAAAAGCAGAAGGAATAAAGCCCAATCCATGCATATAAAATCCACTCTTTCACTGCGGAACTACACACATATAGGGGAGACTCCAGGGAGCCAGGCAATAAATCAGCAGCTGGAAGCTGAAAAAACTGAGCAAGATTTCAGCTGCTGCCCAACACAAGGGAGACAAGAGTTTGGAGTTTGAGTTGAGCGAAGATGTCTGCTAGAACAAAAATCACATTTCAGAAGACTACAACAGAATCCAGAATCCAGAGTCTCTACAATGTATTAGTCATATATTGCCCAGTATCCAATAATAAATCACTAGTTGTAGGAAGAAAAAGGAAAATATGACCCATAGTCAACAAAAATGCTATCAACAGAAACCAAGATGGGTCCAAGATGATTCAGACGATTAAAATCAGCTATTATAAATATGTTCAAGGTCTTGAGGAAAACAGACGCATCATAAATAAAAGAGGCATTTAACAGAGAAATATGAAGTAGAGAAAAGAACCAAATGGAAATTCTAAAGCTAAAAAAGTACAATAATTGAAACAAAATGTTCACTGGTTTGAATTAACAGCAGATTGGAGATGGCAGAGTAGGCATCAAACCTGACATTAGAGCACCAGACATTATCTAATCTGAAAAGCAAAGAGAAAAAATATTGAGGAAAACTAAGCAGAGCCTTGGAGATCTGTGGGCCAATAACAAGTAATCTAATATATGTATAATTTCAGTCCCAGAAGAAGAAAAGCTCCATCAAAAAAAATTTTTTTGAATGGATGAAAACATCCCAAATTTAGTGAAAGACATGAACCTACAGATCCAAATGCTCAACAAACTGCAAGGAAGAAAACCATCTCTATACATATTATGCTCAAACTGCTGAAATACAAAGGAAAAAAAATGTTAAAAACAGCTAGAGAAAAGGAACATATTACACACAGGCTAAAAACACCATTAAAAAAATAAAAAGGCTCACACCTGTAATCCCAGCACTCTGGGAGGCCGAGGCGGGAGGATCACTCGAGGTCAGGAGTTCAAGACCAGCCTGAGCAAGAGCGAGACCCTGTCTCTACTAAAAATGGAAAGAAATTAGCTGGACAACTAAAAATATATAGAAAAAATTAGCCGGGCATGGTGGTACATGCCTGTACTCCCAGCTACTTGAGAGGCTGAGGCAGGAGGATCACTTAGGCCCAGGAGTTTGAAGTTGCTGTGAGCTAGGCTGACACCATGGCATTCTAGCCCAGGCAACAGAGTGAGACTCTGTCTCAAAAAAACAAAAAAACAAAAGGCAAACAAGACTGGGAGGAAATACCTGCAAAACATTTATCTGACTTGTATCCAGATTCAAAAACAAAACAACTTGATAATAAAAAGAAATAACCCAATTTTTAAAAAATAAGCAAAAGATTTGAATAAATATTTTACAGAGGAAGATTTATAATGGTAAGTATGAAAAGTGTTCAACATTTATAATTAAGGAAATGCAAGTTGATACTACAATGAGATATCATCATTTCATATATTCTAGAATGGCTAAAATTAAAAAGACTGACACTAAATGTGGAGCAACCAGAACTCTCACACAGTGCTGGAGGGAATACAAAATGGTACAACTACTTTGGAAAATGTTTGGCAGTAACCATACACTCAGCTGCTCAATTCCTGAGTATTTATCTAAGAAAAATAGAAACGTGTCTCCAAAAAGACTTATAAACAGGCTGGGCGTGGTGGCTCACGCCTGTAATCCTAGCTCTCTGGGAAGCTGAGGCGTGAGGATCTCTCAAGGTCGGAAATTTGAAATCAGCCTGAGCAAGAGCAAGACCCCATCTCTACTAAAAATGGAAAGAAATTAATTGGCTAACTAAAAAATATATAGAAAAAACTAGCTGGGCATGGTGGCACATGCCTGTAGTCCCAGCTACTTGGGAGGCTGAGGCAGGAGGATCACTTGAGGCCAGGAGTTTGAGGTTGCTGTGACCTAGGCTGACGCCATGGCATTCTAGCCCAGGCAACAGAGTGATACTCTGTCTCAAAACAAAAATAAAACAAAACAAAACAAAACTTATAAACAAATGCCCATACCAGCTTTATTCACAACAGCCAAAACTAAAACAACCCCAAAGCTCACAAACCCTAAAGCTCACAATCAACTGTGATATACTCATACAATGGAATTCTACTCCACAAAAACAAGAAGTGAACTATTGATCCAGGCATAATATATATAAATCTCACAGAAAGTATGGTGAGTGAAAGAAGCTGGACACAAAGGAGTACATACTTCATGATTCTCTTTCTAAGACAAGACCAAATTAAAGCTAGGTGAGGTGGCTCACGCCTATAATCCTAGCACTCTGGAAGGCTGAGGTGGGAGGATCGTTTGAACTCAGGAGTTCAAGACCACCCTGAAAAAGAGTGAGACCCCATCTCTATGAAAAGCAGAAAAATCAGCCATGCCCCTATAGTCCCAGCTATTCAGGAGGCTGAGGCAGGGAGATTGCTTGAACCTAGGAGTTTGAGGTTGCAGTGAGCTACGAGGATGCCACTGTACTCTAGCCTAGGCAACAGAGTGAGACTCTGTCTCAAAAAAAAAAAAAAAAAAAAGACAAAACTAAGACAACAAAATCAAAACAGAGATGAGTAATAAAAAAATATGATGAGGGTCAAACACAAGAGTTGAACATGAGTTCAAACTTGATACAGAAAGGAAATATAGGCTTTCTTCAAGTTTTTAAGCAGGAAACTACTTACAAAGTGGAATTTAATACTTACTTTTTTTTTTTTTTTTGAGACAGAGTCTCACTTTATTGCCCAGGCTAGAGTGAGTGCCGTGGCGTCAGCCTAGCTCACAGCAACCTCAAACTCCTGGGCTCAAGCAATCCTGCCTCAGCCTCCCAAGTAGCTGGGACGACAGGCATGTGCCACCATGCCTGGCTAATTTTTTCTCTATATATTAGTTAGCCAATTAATTTCTTTCTATTTATAGTAGAGATGGGGTCTCGCTCTTGCTCAGGCTGGTCTCGAACTCCTGAGCTCAACGATCCGCCCACCTCGGCCTCCCAGAGACCTAGGATTACAGGCGTGAGCCACCGCGCCCGGCCGAATTTAATACTTTCTAGAGATTAAATTTTACTTTTATAAAACATTTTCAAATAAAAACTCCTTTATAGCAGCAAATGTGTCTAGCTTATTTGTTTCAGAGAGATCTTAACACATTGAAATGTTTACAAAAGTTTTTAGAGCAATGAAGACAGAGGCACAGAAATTGCCTAATGACAACATAACTTCTTTAAAAGTGGTTCTGATTTTGAGTAAAAGAGCAAGAAAACAGGTATGTCACAGGAGGATATAGGGTTTACAATGTGAATACAATCTCAATATGAATCATATTAACACAGATTAAAATATAGTATTAATAATATTAAGGATATTGTATAGCCAATACAGTATTGGACTCACAATCATGTGTCACTTAACAACTGGGACACATTCTCAGAAATGCATTATTGGGAGATTTCATCATTGTGTGAACATCATAGAGTGTACTTATACAAACCTAGATTTGTAAGTTTTTATAGCTCATAGGCTATAAATCAATATAGCATGTTACTGTACTGAATACTGTAGGAAATAGTAACACAATGCTAAGAATTTGTGCATCTAATCATATCTAAACACAGAAAATGGACGGTAAAAATATAATACAAAAGATTTAAAAAGGAGGGTGTGGTGGCACATGCCTTTAGTCCTAGCTACTCAAAAGGAGGGTGTGGTGGCACATGCCTTTAGTCCTAGCTACTCATGAGACTGAGACAGGAGAATCACTTAAGCCCAGGAGTTTGAGGTTGCTGTGGGCTACGACTGAGCCACTGTTCTCCAGCCTGGGTGACAGAGCAAGACCCTGTGTCTTAAAAAAAATAATAAAATGGTACACCTGTATTGAGTATTTATCATGAAGGAGCTTGTAGGACTGGAAGTTGCTGGAGAAGGGGAGTCAGTAAGTGAGTGGTAAGTCAATGTGAAGGCCTAGGATATTACTGTACACTACTATAGACTTCATAAACACCGTACACTTATGCTACACTAAATGTATTTAAAAATCCTTTCTTTCTTCAATAATAAATTACCCTTAGCTTATTGTAACATTTTTACTTTATCAACTTTCTAATTTTTAAGTTTTTGATTCTTCTGTGATAACACTTAGCTTAAAATAAAAATATTTTTGTACAGCTATACAAAAGTAGTTTATTTCTTTATATTCTTATTCTATAAGCTTTTTTCTATTTTTAAAATTTAAAAAAAATTTTTACTTTTTAAATTTTTTTATTAAAAACTAAGACACAAACACACACATTAGCCTAGGGTCAGGATTATCAAGATGTCACTAGGGACGGGAATTTTTCAGCTCCACTGTAATCTTATGGGACCACCATTGTATATGCAGTCCAGAGTTGACTGAAATGTCATTATGTAGTACATAACTGTATTTCAAATTTGAGGTTTTACTTTGTTATTCATTTTTTATCTGGCTACAGTAACTTCCCTATGCTAATTTTCTCCTAACCAAATACAGTTACTATATGGGGAAAAAGTTCCTAGTAATGAAAGGAATTCTAGCATGCATTACCTTGTCCTGAAGAATTTGCTGCCATCTTCCTAATGTTTCAATTATGTCCAGTGGCAACCGATAAGCACTTTACAATCACCTGTAAAAAATACGTGTGCACATATAAAATGCACCATATTTTAATCACAAACTAAAGTGGTCTGGAAGAGCTAGCTGAAATGTTTGCAGTTCTTAATCTCTTCAGAAATATACGTTTGAAAAACATACAAACTTAAATCACAAATCTAAACTCTGCAAATGCCTCAAGCATTTAATTAAATAATGTTGTTTCTTCTTGCAGATGCTAATACTAACATTTAATATTACTCTGTCTTTAACAAATATCATCAGATTGTATTTACCAAATATATTAGCCAATTGATATGTGTAAACATGATCACAATGTTAGGAAGAAAAATCACTCAACTATGGTGCCTCTCCTCCATTCATTTAAAAACCATACCCAGAACTACCGTGTACACTAAAAGCTAAAAAGGAAAAGCAACCACACTAAAAAAAAAAAAGCTTAATAAACGCGCTCTTTAAAAGGCATGTCAGTGCCCAGGAGGCAGAGAACAGATTCTATTGGAGTAATGAGTGATGCCTTCCAAGGAGCCCAGGAAAGGTACAAGGGGTAGAAAACAGATGCCGGTTTTTAATAAATGAGTTATTAGGTGCCTTCAGCGGCTGAAGCACATGCCTAGCAAAGCCGGGTTAGGGCTGGAGGAACACAGGGCCATCTTGTGAGAGTGAACGTTAAGCACGGATATGACAGTGCTTGGACTGGCGTCCCAGAAACTCTCTGCCTGCGGGCGTGGAGGACAGGCTGGGCCGCGGCTACGATGGAAGAAAGAAGGTGGGGGGCGAGAAACATCTGGTGGCAAGGTCGCGGGGAGGCCGCTGCCCTATGGCAACAAAGACGGCGGCAGCAAGTCAGCGCGGGAGCCACACTTTTCCATTCCCCGGCGCCGCTAGGCTGTCCTACTTACCTGGGACGCGAGGGCGCCGGGCCTGCCTAGCCTGCTAATGCAGCTCGCAAGGGGGGCGCGACCACTCAGAGACAGGCAAAAGGAGAGCTACGCGCGCGGCACTACAACCTTCCCGCCCCCGCTGCGCTTCCGCCTCCTGACGGCCGCACGCCCGAGGGAGCGGAAGCCCCGCCTCCCGCCTGGCCCGCGACGGCCGCCGACCACGGTGATTCGCACTTTAACAGCCCCCAGTGAGACGTCACTTCCTTTCTGAAGAGGGACAACCGAAGAGGCTCACGGGAGATGCAGGCCGTACAGTTGGGGGCGGGGCTGCTAGGCAGGGGCGGGGCGGAAAGACAACTGGGTCCCTAGCACCGAGATTGGCTTTTTCGTCTGGGCCACTGGCCGGTCTAGCGACCGTGTAAGTCCACTGCTGGGACTCAGAGGACCAGTCTTCAGAGGCTGGGCTCGCTTTCAAGCTTTTACAACCATCTCGGATTGCACGTCCACACACACATAAATCCAGGGGTATTTTTCGTCTACAGTTTACATAATCATACACAAGGAAAGCATTCAACATGTAGAGGTTTTTACTACTGTGCAATAATATGTATTTTTAAAGTGGCTGTGCCATATCTCAGAACATCGAGACGCTAAAAGTGAGATCACCTGATACCCGATCCCACAATAGACCATTTCACACATTCTACATTAAAAGGTAACCTTACACTGATGTGTGTTCAAATTGCAGTTTCTTAATCTCTTTAGAAAGATGCATTTGAAAAGCAAACAGGCTCAAATCACAAACTTAAGCTCTGCAAGAGCTTCAAGCATTTGATTAAATAAAATGGATAATGAATATGAACATATGTTTTTAATAATCGATGTTTGCTCAAGAGTAAATGTTTATGATGCACAATTTTGTCGTTCATGGATCAATGACTGAAATAATAATTTCAATATCAAGTGTTTATTTACTGAATACCAAGCACTTATTTACTCTATAGCAAGCAGTTATTGAATGCCTTCTACAATGTTAGGTGCTTGCTGTGTACCAGCTTGGATCCTGTCATTTTCTGATTTATATGAAATTCAGAAATGTTGTTCCTTACTCTATGTCAAGTAGTGAGCTGAGATTCAAAGAGAAAGGTCTGCCAGATACACAAGTCTTAAATCTCACACATTGCCTCTGCTCTAAAGGATGAAATTCCTCTGAGACCAGCTTTTGCTGACTACTTTAATCCAGATGTAAAGCATAACACATGTGCATTTTAATAGGCAGCCAGGAATCCTCTTCCGTTAAGAGGACTTTGTGAGTCCCAGTGTGACTAAAAAGATGACTGAGATCTATATGGCTGATAGAACCTTAGGAGAATTGTTTCGTTTTGTTGCCTGGCTGGACAATATAGAAACTAGGGCACAGAAAGTTGCAGTCTAAATCCCAAATGGACATTCTAAACAATGCTTATTTAAGGAGGGGGTGGGGGAAGAGTTCTCCACCCCCCCCAAAAAAAATTTTGTAATTTCCCAGGGTTGGGAGAACATTATCAGGAGAAAGATAAACTTAACTTGCTGCTAACTCTTTTGCCCTTTACTTGGTGTTAGCCCTTGAAACCCTTCTATCTTCTTCTAAGAGTAACTTCTGCCTCAAAAGAATTTTAACGTAGTGGTTAATAGTGGGGCAGTTTACTTGAGTTCAAATCCTAGCTTTGACACTTAATGATTGTGAGCCATAACTTCTGTCATCTATAAAATGGGAATAAAAATAAATGAGTAAGTACATAAAAATCACTCAAAAATATTAGGTTGGTGGAAAAGTAATTGCAGTTTTGGACCATGAATTTTATTTTATTTTATTTTATTTTATTTTTTTGAGACAGAGTCTCACTTTATTGCCCAGGCTAGAGTGAGTGCCGTGGCGTCAGCCTAGCTCACAGCAACCTCAAACTCCTGGGCTCAAGCAATCCTGCTGCCTCAGCCTCCCAAATAGCTGGGACTACAGGCATGCGCCACCATGCCCGGCTAATTTTTTCTATATATATTAGTTGGCCAATTAATTTCTTTCTATTTATAGTAGAGATGGGGTCTCGCTCTTGCTCAGGCTGGTCTCGAACTCCTGAGCTCAAATGATCCGCCCACCTCGGCCTCCCAGAGAGCTAGGATTACAGGCTTGAGCCACCGCGCCCGGCCTGGACCATGAATTTTAAATCATTATAACTAGGCTCAAATACATCTTTATTAATCTAAATATCTCAGGAATGGAAAACAAACATCATATGTACCCTCTAATAATTGGGAGCTAATTGATGGGCACATATGGGCATAAAGAGATGTAAATATCTTTAGAAATCAAGAATGGGGGAGAAGGGGTGGGGTGAAAACTTACCTATTGGGTACAATGAGCACTATGTGCGTGATGGGCACACTAAAAGCCATGACTTAAGCATTATGAAAGGCATCTATATGTCAAAAACATTTGTACCCCCCCCTTAATATTTTGAAATTTTAAAAAAAGGTAGGGGTAGGGGGGGAAAAGGCATTTATTGAAACCTTAAAATCTGTACCCCCATAATATGCCGAAATAAAAAACAAAAAACAAAAAACAAACAAACAAAAAAGGCCGTAACCAAGTCACAGCACAAAAAAAAAAAGAAAAAAATTAAAAATTAAAAAAAAAAGGTTGCTATTTTGTTGTCTCAATAAGGCAATTTCATTGAAAGCGTATAAAAATATTCACCTGTATTCTCTCCTTTATTTATGGTTTTCTTTTCTGTTTATGTCTTTAATCACTGTTATTCTACTTCTAGGTATCTACCATTGGAAAAAAATGTTTAAACTATGACAAAGATATTCGGTTGGTGCAAAAATAATTGTGGTTTAGGGCCATGAATTTTAAATCATTATAACTAGGCTCAAACACATCTTTATTAATCAAAATAGGAACTGTTACAATCAACACAGTTTTGCCAACAAGAAATAAGTTTGTTTACTCCTGTAGTGTAAAAATCCATGCTTCAGGATTCAACAAACTCTTGGAAAGCATTTTCTGCCTCCTGCTGGTTGTGGAAGTGTTTTCCCTGCAAAAACTTGTTGAGATGCTAGAAGAAGTGGTAGTTGGTTGGTGAGAGGTCAGGTGAATATAGCGGATAAGGCAAAACTTCATACCCCAATTCGTTTAACTTTGGAAGCATTGGTTGTGTGATGTGTGGTTGAGTATTGTCGTGGAGAAGGATTGAGCCCTTTCTGTTGACCAATGCTGGGTGCAGGCTTGCAGTTTTCGGTGCATCTCATCGACTTGCTGAGAACACTTCTCAGATATAATGGTTTTTTTTTTTTTTTTTTTTTTTTGAGACAGAGTCTCACTTTATTGCCCAGGCTAGAGTGAGTGCCGTGGCGTCAGCCTAGCTCACAGCAACCTCAAACTCCTGGGCTCAAGCAATCCTGCTGCCTCAGCCTCCCAAGTAGCTGGGACTACAGGCATGTGCCATCATGCCCGGCTAATTTTTTCTACATATATTAGTTGGCCAATTAATTTCTTTCTGTTTATAGTAGAGATGGGGTCTCGCTCTTGCTCAGGCTGGTCTCGAACTCCCGAGCTCAAAGGATCCGCCCACCTCGGCCTCCCAGAGAGCTAGGATTACAGGCTTGAGCCACCGCGCCCGGCCTCAGATATAATGGTTTTACTGGGATTCAGAAAGCTGTAGTGGATCAGACTGGCAGCAGATCACCAAACAGTGACCATGACCTTTTTTTGGTGCAAGTTTGGCTTTGGGAAGTGCTTTGGAGCTTCTTCTTGGTCCAACCCTTGAGCTTGTCATTGCCAGTTGTCATATAAAATCCACTTTTCATCGCATGTCACAATCTGAAATGGTTCCTTGTTGTTCTCTACAATAAGAGAAAATGACACTTCAAAAAGAAAATTTTTTTGATTTCCAGTGAGCTCAGGAGGCATCCACTTATGGAGCTTTTTCACCTTTCCAATTTGCTTCAAATGCCGAACAACCATAGAATGGTCCACATTGAGTTTTTCGGCAACTTCCCCTGTGGTTGTAAGAGGATCAGCTTCAACGATTGCTCTCAATTGGTCATTGTCAACTTCTGATGGCCAGCCACTGCGCTCCTCATCTTCAAGGCTCTCATCTCCTTTGCAAAACTTCTTGAACCACTACTGCACTGTACATGTTAGCAGTTCCTGGGCCAAATGCGTTGTTGATGTTGCGAGTTGTCTCCACTGCTTTAACGACCCATTTTGAACTCACATAAGAAAATTGCTCAAATTTGCTTTTTGTGTAACATTGTTTCCATAGTGTAAAATAAAGAGCAAATAAACAGCAAGTAATAAGTCATTAGCACAAAAACATAAAGTGAGAAATGTGTGTTAAATTATGTATAACATAACCACATTTAAGAATGTATTCCAATATCAAATGGCAAATTTCAACAATGCTAAAACTGCAATTACTTTTGCACCAACCTAGTAGCACCTGGCACATAATAAGCATTCAATAAATGTTGGCTATTAGTAGTATTATAAACCATGAAAGATCTATGTCCTGGGTATCTTGGTACTTGGTCAATAGGTCAGCTGATAAATATGTGGATCCTACATACATCCTAGGGGAAAGTCCAAGACAAGAATGCATGTGACAACCTTGCGGCCCTATTAACTGGTAAGGAAATGGCAGGTAGCCGTCTGTAAATCGCTTCATCCTGAAATCACTCTAGTTACAGACTCAGTATCGAAGTATAGAGTTGACAATAGTCCCTAATTTCCAACTGAAACCACCCTAACCCCTTTTGGTATATTGTGATAAAATATTAATGGAAACTGCATTAGGCTAGACAGCCTTTAAAATCAAGTGTGTAGAAATTTGAAACAATTACTGTATTAGTTATCTATTGCAATGTAACAAATTACCCTGAAACTTGGCAGTTTAAAACAATAAATATTTATTATCTTACTATTTCTGAGGAAGGAGCAGGAATCCAGACAGTGTAGATGGGTGGTTCTGGATTAGGGTCTTTGCCGAGGTTGCAGTCAAGATGCTGGCTAGGGCTATCGTCATCTGAAGCCTGAGTGGGTGGGAGGATCAGCTTGCAAGCTCACGCACGTGGCTGATGGCAGGAGGCCTCAGTTCCTCACCATGAAGCTCTTTCCATAGGGCTGCTTAAGACACAGCAGCTCACAGCCTAACATAGTTTGGATATTTATCCCTTCCAAATCTCATGTTGAAATCTGATCCCCAATGTTAGAGGTGGGGCCTGGTGGGAGGTGTTTGGGTCATGGGGGCTGCTCCATCATAAATGGCTTGGTGCCGTCCTCCAAGTAATAAGTTCTCACTCTATTAGTTCTGTGAGAACTGATTGTTAAAAGAGCCTGGCTCTGCCCTCCACTCTCTGTAGCCTCCTTTTTCTTGGCATATGATGCCTGCCCTGCAATGGCCTTTGGCCATGAGTGGAAGCTTCTCGAGGCTCTCACCAGAAGCAGATACTGGCACCATGCTTTTTCAGTCTGCAGAACTGTGAGCCCAGTAAACCTCTTTTCTTTATAAATTACCTAGCCTTCGATATATCCTTTATAGCAGCACAAAAATGGACTAAGAAACAGCCATAACAATTTTGTTTTTTGAGACAGTGTCACTCCGCTGCCCAGGCTAAGTGCCGTGGCATCAGCCTAGCTCACAGCAACCTCAAGCTCCTGGGCTCAAGCAATCCTTCTGCCTCACTTCCCAAGTAGCTGGGACTACAGGCATGCGCCACCATGCCCAGCTAATTTTTTCTATGTATTTTTAGTTAGCTAATTAATTTCTTTCTATTTATAGCAGAGATGGGGTTGCTCTTGCTTAGGCTGGTTTCAAACTCCTGACCTTGAGCGATCCACCTGCCTCAGCCTCCCAGAGTACTAGGATTACAGGCGTGAGCCACCGTGCCAGTCCCAGCCATAACAATTGATACAAGAGTGAGACAGAATGACAGAGACAGAAGCCACAATGTCTTTTATAACTGAATTTTGGAAGTGACATACCATCACTCCTCTGTTTACTTGGTCACATAGACCAACACTACTACAGTGTAGAAGAGGAGAGCAAGACTGAATACCAGGATCTGGGAGCATTGGGAATCATCTTAGAAGCTGGCCAAAAATGCAATGCTCAACAGAAGTATTCTTATTTCGGATCCTGAGACAGAAAATGAAGTGAACTCAGTCTAGGAGACTTTTAGCAGAATTTCCCACAGGTTAAGAAAGCAGCCTCTAGAACAACACTATCTGACTTCAGGTGTTGGCCCTGCCACTTACTGGTGAACTCTTAGACAAGTTAAAGCAGTCCACATGGTGAGACCCACATGAAGAGGAACAGGCAAGCCCTCCACTGACAATCAGCACCAAGTTGCCAGCGGACTGAGAGAAAGATCAACCTTGGAAGTGGATCCTCCAGCCCTGGTCAGATGACTACAGCTCTGGCTAACATCTCGGTTACAGCCTCATTACAACCTTGAGCCAGAACTGCCCAGCTAACCCACTCAACAAATTTCTAATCCACAGAAACTATGTAGGATAGTAAATATGTATTATTATTTTAAGCTGCAAAATTTTGGGATAATTCATTAAACATCAATATATACAAAATACATCAGAGTTGGCAGGATGTCTCCCCCTCTCACTTCACCTCTGTGCCACTACCTGCTAGAGCAGGAGATCTCTGACCATTATTTACCCTGGAGGATTATCTGACTAAAGGAGATGATAGGATTCCTTTGGACTGAATTCTCCACATGGACAATGATATTATCTAGGTTGATAGCAGGGTTTGATCAGAAGAAAGACTGAGCCAAGGGCCGAATTCCTCCATGACTCTGTCAGCAGATGCTGGGCAATGAGAAGGGGATGAGGATGATGTAACCGGATGCATCTGCATCTGAAGAACTGGAATTTTGACATGACAGTGGAAATGATAGTTTGGAATTGAGATATTGGAAATACTGATACACCCTTCCCCCATCCCCATGCCATGGTATGTGTGGTTGGACACAGGAGCATTTTCCACTTTACAGGAATACAAGGGAAGCTACCATTGAAGGAGAAGTGGATTTTAGTTCAATCAGGAGGTAGACAGATGGTTCAGTGAAGGGGAACTTGCTTACCATGGGAAAAAAAACTTCTAGCAACTTTATGGAACATTGGTATCTTTTATTGAATCCTTACTATGTGCTAGGACTCCACATGCATTCTCTCAAGACCAACATTTGGGGGGAAAAAAGTAGCTGGGCATGGTGGTGTGTGCCTATAGTCTCAGCTCACTGAGGATCCCTTGAACCCAGGAATCTGAGGCTGCAGTGAGCTATATCAGACCACTGCACTCCAGCCTGGGTGACAGAGCAAGACCTTGTCTCCTAAAAAAAAAAAAAAAGACCAACCGACCAACCTTTGAGTAGGATACAATTATTATCTTCCTATTTTAAAGAAGTGGAGATATTGAGACTTTGAGAAACAAAGTAACTTGTCCAAGATACCACAATTTTTTGTTTTGTTTTGTTTAGGATGGTGAACTAATCAGTGGTCCCAACCTTTTTGGTACCAGGGACCAGTTTCATGGAAGACAACTTTTCCACAGACGGTGTTGGGTGTGGGGGAGGCAGAGCTCGGGCAGGGATGTGCAGCCTGGTTCCTAACAGGCCACAGACTGGGCCTCGGCCTGGGGGTTGGGAACCGCAGAATTAAACCACTAGGTGAAGCCACCCCTTGTGTCTATAACCATGCTCAAGACTGATAGGAATGTGAGGCACAGTCACAGGCCGCCAGTGGTGCAGACTGAGGCCCCCCATCAAGTCCAGTCCACAGTCTGCAGGCCAGGTGTGCGCACGACGCCAAGGCATCAGGCCACCCTGTCTCTTTTCCCGTGGGGAAACGTGAAGGGCTGCCTCCTCAGGTTTTATTTTGCCACTGGTTTATCCCTTTATTCAGTAGATTGAACCCTGGCGTTTCTGTGGGCTCTGAAGAGGACTGGCCACATGCTCGAAGCTTCCTATGGAGAGTGGCTGCATGAGTGAGGTGTAATGCTTCGTGTCATCTACTTCTTGTTTGGTCACCTCTTAAGGGACCAGGTTTCCAGTACATTTTAGTATCCTCAAAGTGAATAGAAAGGTGCTAAGCAACACACCTACCAACTGATCTTTAATTTAAACCCAATTAAAGCTGAATTGTGCCCTCTCAGTCATTTATTCATAAACATTGAATTAATCATATGCCATGCCAGGCACTGAAAATACAAATGAGACAATCCATCCTTGTTTATAAGATGCTTTGGCCTGTGCAGGCCAGAATCCTGCTCTTACCTTTCCTCTGCTTTAAAAGATGATCTAATCCTGTAGTCAAATAATGCTTTGTGGGCTTCCACTATGTCTTCTTTTTAAAAAATTTTTTATTTCAGCATATTACAGGGGTACAAATGTTTAGGTTACATATATTGCCTTTGCCCTGCCTGAGTCAGAGCTTCAAGTGTGTCCATCCCCCAGACAGTGCACACTGCACCCATTAGGTGCGAACATACCTATGCCCTCCCCCCTCCCCCTTCCACCTGCCTGACACCGGATGTTATTATTATATGTGCACATAAGTGTTGATTAGTTAATACCAATTTGATGGTGAGTACATGTGGTACTTGTTTTTCTGTTCTTGTGATACTTCACTTAGTAGAATGGGTTCCAGCTCCATCCAGGATAATATAAGAGGTGCTGGATCACCATGGTTTTTGGTGGCTGAATGGAACTCCATGGTATACATATATCACATTTTATTAATCCACTCATGTATTGATGGGCACTTGAGTTGTTTCCACATCTTTGCAATTGTGAGTTACACTGCTATAAACATTCTAGTGCAGATGTCTTTTTTATAGAATGTCTTTTTTTTTTCCTTTGGGTAGATGCCCAGTAATGGGATTGCTGGATCAAATGGTAGTTCTACTTTTAGCTCTTTGAGGTACAACCTCTATGGAAAGTAATATGGAGATACCTCAAAGAGCTAAAAGTAGAACCACTATGTCTTAATCTGTTTTGTACTGCTATAAAATCACACCTGTAATCCTAGCTCTTTGGGAGGCCGCGGACAGAGGATGACTTGAGGTCAGGAGTTGGAGACCGGCCTAAGCAAGAGTGAGACCCATCTCTCCTGAAAATAGAAAAATGAGCCCACCATCCTAGCATCTACCTGTAGTCCCAGCTACTTGGGAGGCTGAGACAGGAGGATCACTTGAGCCCAGGAGTTTGATGTAACAGTGAACTACGATGATGCCACTGCACTGTAGCCAGGGTGACAGAGCAAAGCTCTGTCGAAAGAAAGAAAGAAAGAAAGAAAGAAAGAAAGAAAGAAAGAAAGAAAGAAAGAAGAAAGAAGGAAAGAAAGAGAGAAAAAGAAAAAAATATCTGAGACTGGGCAATTTATAAAAAACAGAAATTTATTTCTCACAGTCTGGAGTCTGGGGAAGTCTAAAATCAAGGTACCAGCATCTGCCGAGTGCCTTGTTGCTGCATCCTCATATGACAGAAGGTAGAAGGGCAAAAAGGGACAAACTCTGTGTCCTCACATGGCAGAACAGCAGAAGAGAGTAAACCCAATCCAGCAAGCTCTTTTTATAGTGGCATTAATTCATTCCTGAGAGCACAGCCCTGATGACCTGAACACCCCCCACTAGGCCCCTTCTCCCAATACTGTTGCATTAGAGAGTAAGTGGAATTTTGGGGTGTATCCTGTTTCCTCAGATGATGGTTTGAGACCCACCTTAATCACATAAAGAATTGAAAGTGGGGTTCCAATAGCAATGGTCGAAAATGAGCCAAATGGTGTGATGTGCTTCCAAAAACTACTGTACGGTAAGCAGTGGAGAAACCCGGCAAACACTCCCTCAGCCAGGCAATTGGGCTTAACATCCTCAGCGATACACCATGTTGACAGTATGTGTCCTCCATATGATGTGCTGAGAATGGCACCTCACCTCTGTGGTCGAAATCCATAACCCCCTTTAGCCATGAGGAAAACATCAAACAAACCTAAACTGAGAGGCAATAAAATATAACGTAGTATCTAGATGGGATATTTTGTTGTCGTTGATGTCTTTAAAAAAAAATTAAATCTCTCAATATTAACGACTTGGATGGGATTTTGAAATAGAAAAAGAACATTAGGAAAAAAACTAGTGAAATCTGAACGAAGTACACAGTTTAGTTAATAGTCATGTACCAGAGTTGGCTCTTTAGTTGTGGCAAGCATACCAGAATGATATGAGATGTTAACAATAGGAGACCCTGGGTGAGGAGCAGGCAAAAACTCTGTACTATCTTTGCAACTTTTCAGGAAATCTAAAACTATTCTAAAATTAAAAGTTTAAATTAAAATAGGAGGGAGAGCTGGGCCTGGTGGCTCACATTTGTAATCCTAGCACTTTGGGAGGCTGAGGCAGGAGGATCACTTGAGCCCAGGAGTTCCAGGATAGGTTGGGCAACATAGTGGGACCCTGTCTCTACAAAAAATTAAAAAAAAAAAAAAATTAGCTGACATGGTGGCATGTGCCTATAGCCCCAGCTACTTAGAAGGATCACTTGAGCCCAAAAATTTGAGGCTGCAGTGGGCTATCATCGTGCCAGTCCACTTCAGCCTGTGTAACAGAGTGAGACCCCATTTCTAAAAATATTTTTTAAAAGGGGAGGGGGCAATTATTCGTGCTAGCTACATCCTTCCTCAGGGAGTGTATCTAAGCCAAGAAAGCATCCTGCCTTTGGATACACAGAGTTGGTGCCTTTACAATCTAGTGCTTAATTTTAACAATTTAAGTGGGTGATCAGGAAAGAATTTTGAGAAGTCATTTCCCCTGTCCAAATCTCCCGCTAGCTCAGAGACACTTTCCAAAATCGTAGAGTCTGGCTGTCCTGGCCAGGGCATGCCTCCCACCCCAGCAAGCACAAAGGTTCACAATTACAACAATGCCCACCCACATGCTGCTCAGGGTCACCAGAAAGCTTATCTGTTGCTCCTAGTTCTTGAACCTTGACTTTTCTTTTTAACCTTTGACATTTGCTTTTGCCACTACTACCACTCCCATTTGCTTTACTGTCTAACTCAGACCCCTTACTCTAGTTCTCTGATCTTGGTTCCTCACTTTACTCAGCTCCGCACAATTCCTTGCTTCCTGTACCATCTGGAGCTGCAGGTAGAGGATATTCCTTCCACCCTCCTTCACTCGCCCTACTAGCCCGAGGCTGGGTGTGTGCCAGCTGGAAGGACACAGTATAGCTTCTCTCTTATCCACGTGGTGGAATACCGTCAATAGCAATATCAGCAAATATAAAGGGCATCCCTTCTACTCTAGGAAAAATACAGCAACTGTCTAAATGGGAGTAGCTTTTTTTAAAAAAATACTATTCTGTTCTATTAGTAGTTACACTTAACTATCCAATTATGATTTTTAAAGCATATATTCTATTTTTTTAAGGGAGCAGTGACATGGCTTAGTTTCTGGTATCTTCTTTAAGTTCCCTGATTCCCAAGAAGGTACCAGCCAGGTACCCATGTACTGACCCCAGGGGGTTCTGGACGGTGGTGGTGCTGATGGATGGATGAAAGTCAACACTGCAAACCTTCATTCTGAGGCCAGACAGAAATCCAGTGGTCGAGCTGAAGCTAGAACTTTTCTCTTAATTCGGTGTTAAATTACCAGTATCGGGGCTCTAAAAAAAATTACTAGTATCATCAAAATCTCCTGAGATCCCTCCCTGAGGCACCGGATGTGTGGCTTTTCCCAGGAAGAACTTAGGTCTGCCTTGATTTGATGATGAGAAATTGTTGATGAAGTAACTTTGAGGGACTGGCAACCTCACAAGGATGCTGAGCTGGAAGAGACAAGATACACCTTGTGCACTAGAAATTGGGAGCTGAACGAACCTTCATTCTAGCATGGGACAGG
Organism: Mirza zaza; assembly: GCA_008750895.1. Taxonomy (NCBI): domain Eukaryota; kingdom Metazoa; phylum Chordata; class Mammalia; order Primates; family Cheirogaleidae; genus Mirza; species Mirza zaza. The sequence goes on along the minus strand of VSMD01026634.1, from coordinate 10,838 downwards.
GTGGTTTAAGAAGCCTCACAGAAGACTGAGTTTGATTTTGGGGAAAAAAAAGCATTCCAACAGATAGAAAACTTCTAGAAGTTTCCATTTATTGGCCTAAGTCCAAAGGCTACTATTCCAGCAGGCAGAGGAAATCAGATTAATGAGCGTGTGGTGAGCGTGGCTTTCTTCATGAGTGGTGGCGGTGGTGGTGTTCTGCTGGCTATGTCACAGGGAGCCCTGAGTGGGGGCAGAGGGGAAAGCCAGGCCTCCCGCCCTGCCAATCAGAGCATCCTGAAGCTCCAGCACAATTCGTTACCTTATGTAGCTGGGGGTGTGAGGGAAGCTCTGACTTTATCAAGTCACCTCACCTGGATCTATAACCTGGGTACTGAGTATCATTTTCCTGCTGCGCCCCCAGCCCTATCTTGCTACACTGCTCACAGGTTTTTCAGAAAGACAAGGCCTCGGCACACATACCCTCACTCCCTCTGTGTAGCGAGGACCCATCTGTGGGCCTGAGTTAAAGAGTTCAGGCAGAGCAGGCCTGGCTGGAACTGCCATAGTGGTGGAACTTGGGGCAGGGATCTGGGAGGAGGCAGGCTTTAGAAAGCAGTGTTTCTCAACCTGCTTTTTGTTATTACTGCTCTTTAAGGGGAAGAGTTAATGGGGCTTAAATTTAACCATAACTAGAAAAATTAAATACTAAGGAATAAGATTTTGTCAGGGGAGAGGGGCTGAGCTTTGCAGGGCCACAAACTACTCTAATAGCTAAGATTTATTTGCTGCCCCGACCCCAAGAACCAGTTTTCATCCCCTTGGGGGCGATATTTCCCCTTTTGAGAATGCTTGTTACAGAAGGATGGTGCTTCTGTGAACAGTGCAACCCACGGGGTGAACTGTCTATGTAGGCTTCCTCCTGCTTGCTCGTATTCCTTGTCTCCCGCACCCGGAAGGATGAGTTCAGCGGCAAGTTACAGGGATCAGTGCTAAACTGCCTGAGACCACAGGAATGCTTACTTTTTACTTAAGAAGTCTAGATTTAGGTACAGTGACTCGATGCCACCAAAGGCACAGGCTCTTTCCATTTACCCACTCAGCTCTGTGTCAGGAATGTCTGTGCTCATGGCTACAAGATGGCTGCAGCAGCTCCAGGCATTGGTTCACACGTGACTGCATTTGAAAGGAAGGGAGAAGAGAGAGACAGGGCAACAAGCAATGAAGAAGGAGCAAATAACTGGTAGGCAACTTGACTGACACTTCTTTTTTTCTTTTCACTCCTTTACCTTTTGCCTTTATGCCAAAAAGCATAAACCCACCAAACCCACCCAAACCCAAACCTACACGTATATCACTATACATCCAAGTGCAAGGGAGCACTAGTAGGAGTGCTCGGTGGTTGACCACAAGCAAGTACTTACTATCTCTGGGACTCAGCTTCTCACTTAGGAAGTGAGGGTCACAGCCTAGATATCATTTTTTTTCTTTTTCTTTTTTTTTTTTTTTTTTGGACACGGTCTCACTCTGCTGCCCGGGCTAGAGTGCAGTGGCATCATCATAGCTCTCTGCAACCTCATACTGCTGGGCTCAAGCTATCTTCCTGCCTCAGCCTTCCAAAGTGCTGGGATTACAGGTGTGTGCCACCATGCCAGGCTATTTTTAAAATATTTTTTTGTAGAGATGGGGTCTTGCTATTGCACTGGCTGGTCTCAAACTCCTGGCCTTACGTGATTATCCCGCCTTGGTCTCCTAAAGTACTGGGATTACAGGCGTGAGCCACCGCACTCAACCAACATAAACTTTTTTTTTTGAGACAGAGTCTTGCTTTGTTGCCCAGGCTAGAGTGAGTGCCATGGCATCAGCCTAGCTCACAGCAACCTCAAACTCCTGGGCTCAAGCAATCCTTCTGCCTCAGCCTCCCGAGTAGCTGGGACTACAGGCATGTGCCACCATGCCCGGCTAATTTTTTCTATATATATGTTAGTTGGCCAATTAATTTCTTTCTATTTATAGTAGAGACGGGGGTCTCGCTCTTGCTCAGGCTGGTTTCGAACTCCTGACCTCGAGCAATCCACCCGCCTCAGCCTCCCAGAGTGCTAGGATTACAGGCGTGAGCCACTGCGCCCGGCCAACATAAACTTTTTATTGAAGTAGAACATAAAGGCTCACAAAATGTAAATGTACTGCTTGATTAATTTTTACAAAAAAACAGCCCCCAGATAAAAAAAAAACAGAATATTATCAGTACCCCAGAAACTTCTTTTTTTTTTTTTTTTTGAGACAGAGTCTCACTCTGTTGCCTGGGCTAGAGTGCCATGGCATAAGCCTAGCTCACAGTAACTTCAAACTCCTGGGCGCAAGCAATCCTCCTGCCTCAGCCTCCCGAGTAGCTGGGACTAGAGGGATGCACCACCATGCCCACCTAATTTTTTAAAATATAGTTTTAGTTGGCCAATTAATTTCTTTCTATTTTTAGTAGAGATGGGGTCTCGCTCTTGCTCAGGCTGGTCTCAAACTCCTGAGCTCAAACAATCCTCCCACCTCGGTCTCCCAGAGTGCTCCCCAGAAACTTTTTATAAAGGTAACACTATTCTGATTTCTTGCAATATATATTAGTTTTGCCTGTTTTTGAACTTTGTATAAATGAAATCCTATAGTAGATATTCTTTTGTATCTGGCTTCTTTCACCCACCATTATGTTTGTGAGATTAATTCACCATGTTGTTCCTTCATTCTCACTGTCATATAACATTCCATTGTGCTAATGTACCACATTTATTTATGCATTCCACTGTTGCTAGCCATGTGAGTTGTTTCTAGTTTTGGCTACTACATAGCGCTGCTGTGGAGATTTTCGGATGCATCTTTTGGCGAATATACGTATGCATTTCTGTTGTGTTCTGAAAGCATGTGATATCATATGATGTGTGAATGTTCACTTCTAGGTCCCTTGTAAGGATCATTCCTAGAGATGGAACTAAACACTATTATGGAGGCATGTAGCCACTGAGTAGATTTTCTGTCCTGTCCAAAGAGTCACTGCTAATAAGACTCGATGACAGGGCTTCTAGTACCTGTCAGTTCAAGCTGTTCTCTAGCCCAGCCTCTCTACTAGGTAGCCACATCTATGCCCACCCCCCCTCCCCACATCACAGCCTGCTTGTGAAGATAGCCAGGTAACAGGTGTCCTTCCGTGGTGGCAGCCAATTGCATTTCTATGGCCAGATTAGACCCAGCTACTTGGAGCCTGTAGGGCAGGCTAAAGTTTTGGGGACTCTGGAAAATATCCACTCCACTGTGACCCACTTCACAGCCAGAGTTACGAAATGAAGCGATCAACAGATGGTGTTCATCTGAGCTCTTCTCCTAAATTTTAAGCACCTGGTAGATGCTCAATAAAAATAACCATAAAAGTTCAGGGGCAAAAAGACCTTTGCCCTAGAATTTTGTAATAGAAATTTGCCTTTTAAGCAAGTTTCCAGTAAACAGGAAATTTTTCCAAAGTAAGTACTTACAAGTGTGATTTACAAAAGGAGGTTTAGAATGTCAATTTATGGTTTAGAGAAATGGATGGAGCTATGAAAACAATGTTTCTCGCAGTATATAGAGCAGCATCAGCATAAGCATCACTTAGGAGGCTGTTAACATTTTAAAAATTAAAAATTAATTTAAATTTAAAATTAATTAAACATTTAAAATACTCTAGGCCTCACCCCAGAAACAGAACCTCTTGGGCAAGGTCTGGAAATGTGCATTTTAACAAGCTCCTAGGAGTTCTTAAGTACCCCAAAGTTTGAGATTCACAGCACTGACTCCACGACTGTGTTGTACTACTCACTCTGTGAGGGTCTTCATGCTTTGGGGAGGCTAGGAGTTCAATACGGAGAGAGAAAATGATCTTATCATTTATCTACAAGTCCCTCTGCTGGTTCAGGCCTAAGTTCCAATTTCTTGTTTGCAAAACTCTTCAGGTTTTAGACTCATATGGACCTTGCTTCTTTCCTGCGACATCATTGGCTGAATTAAATTGTCCACATAATTTTGTACCAGGTGTGATGGTTCATGCCTGTGACCTCAGCACTTTGGGAGGCCAAAGAGGGAGGGAGGATTGTTTGAGGCCAGGATTTTAAGACTAGCCTGGGCATAGGCATTTTGCATGTTAACAAAAAGAAAAGAAAACAAAAAAGAAATAAAATTAAAAAGTTAAAAAAGAATGTAATTAAAAAAAAAAAAAGACTAGCCTGGGCAACATAGTGAGTCCCCTGTCTCTACAAAAAAAAAAAAAAAAAAATTTTAATATATATATATTTTAAATTTCACCCAGAGCCACACCCAATAAGCCTTAAGCAAGTGGACTCCTACAAAAAATTTTAAAAATTAAAAAAATGAGCCAGGCATGGTGGTGTGTGCCTATAGTCTTAGCTACTTGGGGGGCTGAGGTGGAAGGATTGTTTGAGCTCAGGAATTCGAGGTTACAATGAGCTGTGATTGTGCCACTGCACTCCAGCCCGAGTGACAGAGCAAGACCCTCTCTCAAAAAATAAAAAATTGTCCACACAGTTTTGTCTCTGTTGGGAATCGTGCTGTTTCATTTGACCCCGCCTTGAGACAGCCCTCTGTGGCTTGCTACATGTCACTCTGAAGGCTCTCTGAAAACCTCCTTTGTCTTCACCAGCAGTCCACTTCAGAAATGGTGGTGTTATTTTGAGGCAGGGCCTGGGATGCCATATAGAATAAAGCTATGATTGTACTAAAGACCAGAAGAGGATAAGCAGCTAACACAAACATGAAGAAGGCCTAAGCACAAGCAGTACCAGGGAGAGAATGAGAGAATGCTTCGCTGAGACTGCTTTGTTTCTGAGGTCTGGGTACCCATGTATAGCACTATAGGCTTGCTGGGGAGGTTTATAGGATTCCAGTTTGGCAAACTTACTGAATTCTGAGGCCCAAGGCCCTGTCTCCTAAAAAGTGCCAGCCTAAGTGCCTAAGATTCCCTATGGATAGAGAAGGCCCCATGCTGTGTTCTTGGGTTCTGATGGCATTGGGGACCTCCCCGAAAACCCATGCACATACATCCAGTGTCGTCCTCAGGGCTTAGCCCTAAAAATCCAAGCTTCTCTCCATAAATTACAACAAACACCATACCCTTCTACTCTGACACAAACTTCACACACTTGATCCTTACCACTACGTTGCTTTAAAAACTTTTAGTAGAAGCATAGTCATATGCTCTGGGACACTTAAAGTTATTTCAGTGACGATTTCTTACCACAAGGAGCACTGAAATACAACAGGAAATGGTGAATATGAACAGACAGGCCTGGGCTAAATTTGAATGGTGGAAACTTTCTACCAAAATAGTTTCCATGGAAGTTCACTTTCTTTAGTTTTGATGACTGCTACCCACTGGATCATTGTGGCTAGATGCCACTGACCAACCAGGAAATTGGAAAATAAATAACTCTGTCGTATGGCCTTTTAGGAACTCTGGTTCTTTTCTCTCTTTTGGTGGTAGCATAGAAAAGTGGTAGTCTGATTCAAACTGAGCAAATGGAGGAGTCTGGAGTGCAGCATATTTAATTACGAAAACTCTGTGATTATTATTTTATAAGAAAAGTAGAGAAAACCTGAGAGAGAGGGAAAGGAAGGGAATTAACATTTAGGGAGAAGCTACGCCACACCAGCATCTTGCTAGGAACATGACATGGAGAATGCTATTTAACTCTCGTATTATTTACCTGCTCTCCATTCTCCCCGCCTCGGGTTAGAAACAGGTTTGTTGAGGTTAATTTGCTCATGGTCACCCACTTGTAGTGACAAAGCAGGAATTCAAACGTGGACCTTTTTAAACATTTATTATTTATTTATTGTACACATTCATGGGGTACAAGTGCAATTGTGCTACACTGACACATTGCACTGGGGTGAAGTCAGGACCTTCGATGCATCCACCGCTGGAGCAATACATGTATCCACCAAGCAACCTCCTCAAATGTGGATCTTTTTTCGCTTTTCCTTGGTACCCTAAAGAGAAAGCTGTAGGGAGTCAATAAACTAAGACCTCCATTATGTTAAGGTGGTATTGTAATTAAAATAAATAGCACCATTCAATAAGAAAAACCTATACACCTACAGAATGCTCATTTCTGTGTTATTTATTTTAATGCTAATTCAGAAGAACAGATAGTTTGTAGTAGTTGTAAACAGCCCTTGAATATAAAAGTATTAACAATTTTACCCAACTCCAACAGGACCAGACCATGGCATTCCTTTGAGGTAGATGCAGCATTTAGAATTGTTCCCAGTGTCCTCCACATCCTATTTTTCCCAGTCCAGGCAGACTCAGGTGGGGGGTGATAAAAGAATGATAGCTTGAGGACTAAGGGTCCAACCCTATAAGTTACACCAGGGGAAATAATGGAAGGTCTTTGAAGCTCACAGTCTCTTGACTGATACTTTGGGTCAGCTTCAACTCTGCATTCCACTTGTTTCTAGAGAAAACTGTGGGAGAGACCTTAGGTAATCCCAGCGTCAAGATCTGTCACCACCTTTTAGCAAGCAGAACCAGGCAAACCCAAGGAGACTGGGAATGGGTACGGGAAAATGTGCTCCGTTGCCATGAGCCACTCCACCCATTACTTTGCTAAAGGGATTGACGACCCTCTGATGACTTGGCCTTAGAAACATAAGCTCCAGGGACAGTTAAGGTGAAAAAAGGAGGTGAGCTTACACCCCAAAGAGCTGGAAGCACCCTTTGACGATCTGCACCAGGCCAGCAAAGGACGCTGAAGACTGCAGCTCAGCCAAAGGCCTGGGAAGGAAACACGAATGCATGAAAAATAACTTGAACCTCATGGTTCTTTCAAAAGTCTGGCTGCAGTGGCAGTTAAGAGTCATATATCATTTGTAGCACTCTTTTTCTTTCTTTATTTACGGATGCTTACTCTTCTGAGGTTTAACCTTACATAAACTCGGCTTAGCTGCGGAAGCAAGACTGCACGGGCAGCTCAGCAAGAATCCGAGGAAACCCACACTGCCTCCTTGAATTCCCTTCTACGCTCCCACCTGATGTTCCCCAGCTCCTCTGCGCCTCAAAACCCTCCATGCTATCCTTATGATACGCGTCGTAATTCCTTCCATTTGGGGTAACTTCTGCGCGTGACTTAGGGCCAGAAGACCCAGACTCACGTGCGTGGCCCCAAAGCCCGCAGCCCGAAGCGCGGCTACCGGCGGGCGCGTCGGTAAACGCGGTGGAACGAAATGGGATCCTCCAACGTCTTTTTCCGCCTCTGATTTCCGTTAAACATTTGCTCCGGGGGCTGCGCGCGGCCTCCGCACACCCGCGTCCGCGGGCGCGGCTGGACCCCCGGGACTGCCGCCTAGGGCGCAGGGCGCAGGGCGCACTTCCTGCCGCGCGGGGCGGGGCGGGGCGGGGCCGCCCCTCCCCTCCCCTCCCCCTCCCCTCCCCTCCCCCTCCCCTGTCCCTGCCCCCTCCCCGGCGGCCGCGAAGCGCGGGGGCGGGGCCGCGAGCGGTGGGCGGCGTGGCGCTGCGGGCCGGGCGCCGCGGCAGAGCTGCTGGCGGCCCGCGGCGGGCTCGGGCGCGGAGCGGGGGCGCGCGGCGCGGAGCAGCCCGGCACGGCGCCCGCAGAGACGCGCCGGCGGGTGGCGGCGGCGGCCAGCCCAGCCGGTGCAGGGCCTCTGGCCGATCGGCGGCCGGTCGGGGCCTCGGGGAGCCCGCCGCGGCGGGCGGCAGGAGGAAGCGGCAGCGGCGCGTCCCCGGAGGAGCGCGCCATGGCGGGCGGGCCCCCCAAGGCCCTGCCGTCCACGGGGCCCCACTCGCTGCGCGACATGCCGCACCCGCTGGCTGGCTCCAGCAGCGAGGAGGCCGTGGGCGGCGACAGCACGCCCAGCCCGGACCTGCTGATGGGCCGCAGCTTCGGTGACAAGGTGAGGCGCATGTCGTTCCCGGGGAGGGGTATGATGGATCGGGAGCCACCCTGGGCCTGGGGCCGCGCCCACCCTGGCGCCCCTTTCTGGGGGACGGGCGTGCCCTCGCCCCTGGAGCCTTCGGAAAAAGCGTCTCCTGTGCCGCCTCCGCGGGGTCGCAGCCGCAGAGGGAGCGGCTAGAGGGAACGGGCTACTCTGGGTGTGACTGATCGCGAGCGCCGGTGACAGCTGGTGGGGAGGGGTCCCGCCTGCGGGTTGGGGCCGGAGGCGTGCGTGCAATGCTCAGCGCCTGTGCCCGGGGATGGGGTCCCAAGTTGCTCCAGGTGCATCCCTGAAGGCTGAGCTGCTGAGTAACTTGTAGCTCCTTCAGTTTCCCGAGACTGCAAGCCAGCAGGAGTTAATGGCTTTGTGCTGGGAGGACTGGGCAGCTTGGTCTTATTGCAAGGGTCGTCCGTCTTGTTCCCCTCAGTCTGTCATGTGGGGAGTGATCTTTGTTTAGGTTTGTTGTTCGCCCCAGGAGTCACCTGACTCAGACCCCAGCCGGCGGCAGGAGGAGAGTCTCGCTGTGGTTTTCTGTCTGGGGCTCCATTCACCTCTTTCGGCCTACCACACTGTTTAGGCTTGGCAGAAGCTGGTTTTGTGGTTGATGGAAAGAAAGCTCGCCCTTTGACCTTCTTTGTGCAGAGGGAGGCTCTTGATTCCCTCGGAGCAGCACACCCTCCTGCTGCTTTGAGAGACAGCAGAGTCTAGCGAGGGGTAAGGGGCGGCATACCCCCTCCCCCATCGCCATTTCTGCTGCGACCGGGACTTGAGCAGTGATTGTATCAGCGCCCCTGGTGCCACTTAGTCACTAATTGCACAAACTAGAATTGTTCTCAGCACTTATGATCAGGATTTCCTCCTAGTAAAATGCTAAATGCATTCCTCCTTGTCTCAATATTAATGGAGTCAAGGCACCTACCCTTCTTTCCCCTTTAGATGGGAGAGCATACAGTAACAATGAGTATGAGAAAATAAAATGTGCTGCCCTTACAGTCAGAAGGGCACTGAGCACTCAAAATAGCTAGGGAATGGGGCTTACTGCACCTTCCAGAGAGGGGCTGTGAAAGCAGGGAGTGGGGTGTAAAGCATTAGGAACAAGAAAACTTAAAAAGCTAATTAAACTAGTGGATTGAGCAGCTATATGTGTGTCTTTGTCATTCTCTTTATTTTATAGAAGATTATAGACTATATGAAGGCTTATGTTGCTTGGAGATACCTTGCTCACATATGACTTTCAAAAAAGTAATTGTCGAATGATTAATTTGCTTTCTTATGGACAGAAATTGGTCTTAAATGAATGTGGTATAGGAACTGAGGTTAAACCTTCTGCTTTCCTTCTCAGTTCTGTATAGGATAATGAATTCATTATCTATTGCTGTGTAACAAATTACCCTAGCATTTACCACCTGAAAATAGTGTCTGAGGGTCAAACAATCTGGGAGCTGCTTACCTGGGTGGTCCTGACTTAGCTGTTGCCTTGGGCTGCAGTCATCTGACGGCTGGATTATGGGAGGAACCACTTCCAAGCTCACTCAGTGGCCATTGGCAGGCCTTAGCTATTTTGCATGGGTCGGTCCCATGTGGCAACTGGTTTCCCCCACAGCAGGTAATCCAAGAGAGCCCAAGACTCCAGCCAGCCTTATATAACCTAATCTTGAAAGTGACATACCGCTACCATATTCTACTGGTTACATAGACTGACACTAGTACAATGTGGGAAGAGGGTATGAATACCAAGGTATATCAGGAGGTGGGGCTCACTGGGGCCATCTTGGAGGCTGGCTACTACAGATAGCTATTTTAAATATTTCCTTAATGATCTACTCTTGGATGATACCTGACTTGGGAGTATGGGCATTTTACTGATAAGTACTCAGAGGACAAATGACCTATACCACCAAGATCGGGTTAGTGGGCAGGAAGTCAGTCCCAAGTCTGATTACTTTTGGTTTCCTTTACAGGGTCAGTTCTATGAGAGAGACAGTCCTGAAGACATTATTATTAATTATGAAATATTTAATAGGTCTCCTAACAGCTGTGGAGAACATCTAAATGACACCATTCTCAAGGGCCTCATTTATACTAAGCCACTTTTCCTTAGAGGCTAAGCATTGTAATTTCTTTCTCTGACTAGGAGTAACATTTTCCTTGAATTTTTTTTTTTTTTTTGCTTTTTTTGAGACAGAGTCTTGCTTTGTTGCCCAGGCTAGAGTGAGTGCCATAGCATCAGCCTAGCTCACAGCAACCTCAAACTCCTGGGCTCAAGCAATCCCCCTGCCTCAGCCTCCCGAGTAGCTGGGACTACAGGCATGCGACATCATGCCTGGCTAGTTTTTTCTATATATATTGGTTGGCCAATTAATTTCTTTCTATTTATAGTAGAGACGGAGTCTCACTCTTGCTCAGTCTGGTTTTGAACTCCGGACCTTGAGCAATCGGCCCGCCTTGGCCTCCCAGGGTACTGGGATTACAGGCATGAGCCATCGCGCCCAACCTTGAATCTTGGCATACACATATGTTCTCATTACTCTAGAGAAATTTCTGTAGAGAGAAGCTAGCAAGCAACAGAAGTGAGTCAGAACCAGTGGAAGGAACCCTTCCCTTTGGCCAGCTTTCTCTTGCCTAGGCAGCGTGGAGGGCAGGTAGGAAAGTTGAGTGCTGTGGTCTGTCTTTGAAAAGAAGCCTGATTTTTAGTCTTTTAGGACATTGGGGTTGTGATCTTGGATGACAGGGATTCAAGGTCAGTTCTAGGCAAGGGGAATGAAGGTGTGACAGGCCGCCCCTAGTGCAGGGTCATTATGCAGAGGGGAATTGCTTTCTGTGGGCCCAGGCTGGTGCCATGAGCAGGTAGTCTTATGTCTCCATCCAGC